>BQNB010060408.1:0-12556 GCA_026074375.1 Tanacetum coccineum
AGAAAATTATTGTGTTGGTATTGTATACAGATTAAGATTTGTGACTTCTTTCCTTATAATTTCCTTTTATCTTTACTTATATATATGACAGTTTACGACACATCATTAAAGACATGTCATCAAACTGTCCATGTCACTAATTGTCATGTTTTGGAAGATTCGAACCCGGGTTGGGTGATTCACAAACAAGAGTGTCAACCACTGTGCTATGCCAATGGTTGTGATAACGAAGGAAAAAACAAAGATGCCATGTTTAAAATCACTGCTTAATCTCCAGTTTTCAAAAGTAACACAGTTATAATATGAAAAATACTAGTAATCTTTAATATCAAACAAGAACTAGAGAGAGAAAGTGGGAATGATGTATTTTCTAGTGAGAGAAAGCAAAAGAGAGAAATGAATAACTATATGAAAAATGATACAACCAACCCACCTCTCCAAGGCATGGAGAGGTGTATAAATACCTTAATATGGTCGGCCCATAAATAGGCTTTACATGGGCTTTTCATGAGCTTTTCCTAACTTAGCCTATTAAGGTTCCAAATGGTATCTTCCAGTCCAAATCGTACAAAGGTTCGACACCAAACGCTCTAAATTAATTACCTTTATGAAACGAACAAAGGCAAAGCGTTTACCTGATTTAGATCTCTTAAATGGAATGAAGACATCTACAACCGTACCATAATCGCTACACACTTTCCAAAGGTCGCGCGCGGTGGAATCTTCAGGAAAATTTGTCACAAAAACTGATTTCGAAATCTTCTGCGTTTGATTTTCATTTGAGTTATGGAAATTACGATCGCTCATGATTAAAGAAAGAAACGAAAACCCTAATCCTAATGAAACACGTCGAACCAAATAAAAGGAGATTAGAGATCAATAATCAGATGTAAATCACCCCAATCAAATAATATTGAGTGAATGGTGATCAAACAGGAAAAGGATTATCGATCGAAATCAAAACCCTAACCTGATGACATGTCGAACCCAATACCACAAGATTAAAGGACTCGAATCAGAAAATAATCTCAATAATCAAATGTTATTCAGTGATTGGTGATCAAACAGGAATAGGATCAACGATTGAATAAACAAGGATTTGAAAAATCCTAATGGGTATGAGATATTTCGAATCTAGGATACCTATATTAAATGTGATAATATATGACTAATGTTTTGCAAAGTAAAATACAAATTGGTTAATAGGTCAGTTGGTAAACCTTGTTGCATCTATACCATAAGTCAAGAGTTCAAACCTTGCCATGACACAATGAATATTTTTAATAAAATTCCGAAAATTATTCTAATTTATTTAAAAAATCCAAAAATTATTTAAAAAAATCATGTGTTCCATGTCATAATCACTAATTCATATTAATCCAGTCATAGTTAGCCCCATAATCACTATATATATATAGTGAAGTGTTATATTGAGAACTCATTTAAGATGCAGAACTTTACAGAACCATTTTAAATCAATCTGGGCCCTTTATTTTCTTGATCAATGGTTATTAAAGCTTGTGGCATAATTGTAATTAATTATAATTTCATATTACATTAAATAATTGATTAAAGGGCAATAAAGGAATTTCATTTTAACCATTTACATTAAATGTTCCTTGTATTAAGCAATCAAGAATAAATAGCTATATAAAAGTCAAATGATTAAAATACAACATAACTTATTCAAAGTCAAACCTGATCTCTTTTTTTAATCTACATTAAATTCCCTATTTTCACTCATCCAATTTAATTTCTTAATTTAATATTGCTTTTCCACAATCATCCATGTCCACACGCTAACCTACTACTCCATTCTCTGTTCCTCCATTAAAAAAATTAGTGATTTACGCATCCTTTTCATCACCCTTTTATCGTTATTTCCGGACCCTTTTCATCGCCCTTTTAAGGGCATGGTTCATGTTATAGTGTATAACGCATCAAAACTATGGTTATAGGCAAGGTATTCTAATTTGGTTTGATTAAATTAATAGGTACCAGAATAATGATAGGTTTTAAAGATATGCAACTTTTTTTAGTTATTTTATATATTATTTTTTTGTAGTTGGTTGATTTTTATTTGACTAACAATTTAATTAATCGTTAATTTTTTGTAGTTGGTTGATATTTATTGATTTTTTGTAGTTCGTTGATTTTTGTTTGACAAAAAATCTATTTGTACTTGGTTGAAGTAATGATTGCCAAGGGATTAATTTATATGAGGGATATAACTTGTTCTTGAACTTGGTACCTTATTATAGGTGTTCTATATGTATAAGGGATATAACTCGTTCTTGAGGAATTGTTATGCTTTTTTGTAGATGTAAATGAAGAGTTAGATAAAGATTGGTAATATTATTGTGTTTAAAGCTAATTTTGAAGATATTGACTACGTCCATGATAATGGCGTCTATATTTTTTCAATTGGTGCTTTTACAGACGTATTTCCATCACAATTAAAGAATTCACTTATTGAAGATTCGAAGCATACACAATGGAGATCATTTTATTCTTGCCCCCATCTCATCGATCTGAATATATCTGATTATCTCATATGATGATAAGGTATGTATCTTTATATTATTTTTTGTATTTTCTGTTTTTTGATTTATCCTTGATGAAAATCATCGATGGGTTCAGAAATCCTTGATGATTATCTCATATGATGATATGTATCAATGTTTTGTAATTGATTTTTTAGTCTAACCTTTCAAAACAAGCATATAAAAAATAAGAAATCATGTACACCACATAAGAAGGTAAAGATTTGATGGATCAGTTATGGGCTTCATTATTCGTGCCCCATTTTATTTTTTGAAATAAAAGTTAAAATCTTTGTGAGTTTGACTGTGATTTAGTTGGTTTATTAGCAGTTATGATTGGAATACTGATGAGCGTTATCAATTATTTTTAGTAGCGTGATGATAGTGAGTAGTTTGGTTACTTACAAGTGCTACTGATTAGTTTTATTTATGTCATGGCTTTTCTTTGTTTGTAAATTATCTTTTAACTTTATTGTGTGATGCTGACTCGTTCATTCGCTAGGATTTGCAAAAGTGGTGTGCATATATGTTTTAATGTCCGCATACATTCAAGAAAAGACGTGTGCATATATGTTTTTAATTGTACATATATGTTTTTAATTGTACATACATGTTTGGATTGTTGCATATGTGTTTAGAATGTACATATGTGTATCCTAGTTGTTTACAATAAAGAAAAATGACTATTGTTTGTAATTTCAGGTATTGAACATATTTGATAAAAATGTGAACCATGACTATTATAAAGAATGCACATGTGTCTTCAACTCGTACATACTTTCTAAAGAGAAGTTGGTCATGATAAAGACGTAAAGACACAAGGAGAATGATACACAAGAGCACATTGACGACGGCGAATACACGTACATATGAAAACCATGAGAGTGTCAAATGAGGAGAAATACATGTAAATATAGGGAAACCGTCAAACTCAATTGTGTTAAATAATATAGGTGCATACTCGTATGTTCTAATAAATTTGATGAAAAAGTGAAGCGTACACGTATGTTCGTGGAAGAGTACACATATGTTCTTGAAAGAGTGCATATGTGTTTTGGAAGGGTACTCGTGTGTTCTAATAAATTTGATGAGAAAGTGAAGCGTGCACGTATGTTCGTGGAAGAGTGCACATATATTTTTTGAATGACGTGTATATTTTTAACAATATATTTGAATTGTATTTCATTTTGTATCAAATTTTGTGTATATTATTTATGTTTTGGTTTGTTATAAATTTAGAGGTTACATGTACATGGTTATGTTTTTAGTTATAAGTTTAAAATATTAAAAAATGTACATCAGAAACATATGTGTAATTAACATTTTTTAGTAGAATAAGTTATGACTACACAATTGTACGCAAGAAACATATGTAAAGTTTAAAAAAAACATATATGCATTTTTGTGAAAACATGTATGTTAAAAGACAAATATAAAATAATTTTTTTAAACATCTTTGTTAAAAGACAAATATAAAATAAAAAAATAATGTGAAAAATTAAATGATTTTAAAAACGTTTTTTAAAATAAAAAATTCAATTTTTTAGATTGATTTTTAAACACATGTTTACTGCACTAAAAAGTAAAGAATAAAACAAGTATTATTTTTAATTCCTAAATTTTAGGAATTAATAAAAAACGTTTTTTATTAAAAAAAGTGTAAAAAAAATATTTTTTTTTAAATTCCAAAAAATAAGTGATTTAAAAACATTTTTTTTATTTAAAATAAAAAAAAAAGTAAAAAGTATTAGCCATGTATAAATAAAAGTCCAAAAGGTAAACTATTCATTTACATAAAGACATTTATTAGTCATTAATTTGTATTGACATAAAAATGTGATTGACTAATATACCATTTTCAATTAAATGAAAACATTTAATATTTACTAAATTATGATTGGTTAAAAAGAGTTCTGTAAAGTTCTGCGCATAAAATGGGTTCTCAATATAACGCGCCCCATATTATATAATATTATATATATATATATATATATATATATATATGGGCCCCTTGAATTTCACTAAAAGAAAAACTTTTATATATTTATCTTAATTGTGATTTGGTAACATGACCATAAGTTACCTTCAATTGAGAGAATTCTTCTTCCGCAAAAAAACAAGTCTCATAATACAATACTTTTAAGCGAGCTTTACTTTACATTTTTGAAAAAAATGTCGAAGTTTATTTTAAGAATAAATGTTTTTGCCAAGGAGAGTTAAATGGGCCATCGAAGGAGATGAGAACACCAAATATTTCCACTCGACCGTGAACAAGAAAAGTAGAAGAAATCAAATTAACAGTTTGAATATATATGGGAATTGGGTTGAGAACCCGAGCACTATTTATACTGAGGCAATTAACCACTTTTCTAACCGTTTTCATGAGCCTGAACCCAATCGCCCAAAATTTAAATGTGCGCTTTTTAGATAGCTGAATCAACATGACAGATGCTTTCTCGATTCTTCTTTCACTTTAGATGAGGTTAAAGAAGCTGTTTGGAATTGTTGCGGCTCAAAGTCACCTGGTCCCGATGGTTTGAATTTTAATTTTATTACGCGATATTGGGACATTATTAAGATTGAATTCTTTAATTTCATAAAGTACTTAGAGAAGTATGGTTGTTTAGCAAAAGGCTGCAACACCTCCTTTATTGTTCTCATCTCAAAGACCTTGGACCCGTTAGATTTGGGAGACTACCGACCTATCAGCCTTAATGGATGCAAGTATAAAGTATTTCAAGAAACTCTCTTGTATTCATTTAAGCAAGGTTATTACAAGGCTGATTAGCGTAAGTGTGTCGTGTCTGCTTTTTGGCCAGAAGATAAATTTTGGATGGAACTTTCTTATAAACACCATGGCTCAAATGGGTTTTGGAGTAAAATGGCGTAAATGGATATATGCGTGCCTTTCATCAGCTTCGGTTTCTATTCTTATCAATGGTTCTCCCTCTAAAGAGTTTCCAATGAAGCGCGGTCTAAGGCAAGGGGACCCACTTTTGCCTTTTCTTTTTCTTATTGTTGCGGAAGCTCTGCAAGTTATGGTTACTGATTCGTGTAATAAAGGTATTTTGAGGGGGCTTTCTCTCTAAAGACGGCAAACATATCCCTCTTTCAGTACAGCGCGCGATGCCTTTATGTTGTGTTTGTGAATGGTCAAAAATAAATGTTAAGCATTTAATTCGTATCCTCGATTATTTTCATGATGTGTCAGGGCTCAAAATAAAGGATGATCTTAAAGTGTAGGCTGTATGGCATCGGGGCATCCCTTGAGGAGATGTCAAGAATATAGCGCGAGCCTTCAATTTTTTGTCGTTTTGTGCAGTGCTTCCTCTACCATTTTCTACTTAGGTTTGCCCTGTGAAGAAATATGAGGAAGATTGCGGATGGACCAAAGTGATTAACAGATTCTCTAAAAGGCTTGCTTCTTGGAAAGTAAACTTGCTTTCTATAGGAGGTAGACTTACTCTCGTGAAGTCAGTTCTTGGGAGTCTTCCGTTATATTTCTTATCTTTATTTAAGGCTCCAGAGGACGTTATTCTAAACTTGAGTCTATGTGGAAGACAATTTTTTTGGTGGAATTGAAGGATAGGTGTATAAAAAAGATGGTTGGGTAAGTGGAATAAATCCAGTATCTAAGATTGACGGCGGTGCTCGAGGTTGGTAGTATTAAGCTAATAACATAGGACTCTCGGAAAATGGAAATGAGTTTTAATAATGAGCAAGGGGCGTTATGGAGAAAGTATTGCCGAAATTCATGTTCAAGCGGAGGGTTGTTTTGACTGATGTCTATGCCTAGATAAAAGTAGCGCATAGGCTGATATTGTAAGTTCGTGTAATAGGATTGAACAATTAGGTGCTCCTCTTAATAACCTTATGGTTCTGGATAATATTACGTGGAACATCATAATTTGTTTGGACGGACTAACTGGTTGAAAAGATTCAGGACCATTAAAGATTTTTTTTCGTCTCTTCGCTTTGGAAAACATAAAGTTTGTCTTTGTGCGAGTTGATGGGTTCTGGAAGTTGATGGTTGGCAAGGTAAGTGGGCTTGGACTAGGCAACCTGTGGCGAGCTGTTGGGAGTTTTACGCAAAGTAGTTTCTGATTTAAATGGCCTTACTCTAGATGAATCTCAAGAGGATAAGTGGGAGTGGGCCTTGACTACTTCTCGCAAGTTTACAGTCGCTTCGTTGTGTCGTGCTATTCTTTTAAGAGTAAACACTAATGATGTTTCTGCTCCTCGTTTCTCTTGAAACTCATGGGTGCATCGCAAGGTAAATGTTTGTGCTTGGCGTGTAGCCCTTGATCGGCTCCCAACCAGGTTGAACCTATGCAAACGGGGTATTAATCTTCCTACGTCGGTATGTTAATTTTGTAGATTGTCTGATGAGACTCGCGATCATTGTTTCTTCTTATGTCCTAAAGTTAAAGTAGTGTGGTTGAAACTTTGGAGCTGGTGGAAAGTCCCTCCCCGATACTCTTTGTGTAAGATCCTTAAAGGAAATTTTGATTTCACTAAAGATAAGCGGACATTGAAGCTTTTTAACAGTGTGTGCTTGTCTCTTATTTGGTTTGTGTGGAAATGGAGATGAAATTTTGTCATGCTTCGTCTTTGGAAGAAGGTTGCTTCGGCTCTTCACGAGGGACATATTTTTCGGCTGATACAAGTTTATTTTATTGTGGACTTCAAATGTTCACCTCTAAATATCACGCTTCTTGGTGTCATTGGATTAGAGATCCCGGAGAAGTGGCTTGTTTATAGTTTGTAGCCTAAGTTTGATGTTTGCTTCTTTTTAGAGTAGTCTTGGTGTTTGGGTGTACATTCTTTTTCTTTTGGCTCTTGCTTAGAGCTTTCTTTGTGTTTGCGCTTTTGGCTTTTGCCTTTTTATAATATCTTCGCCTATTTCAAAAAAAAAGAATAAATGTTTTTGCACATAAATAATAATATAAAAATTACATAAAAAACTCCACCCTTAAAACTTATCTATAATTTTTAAAGTAACTTTCAAAAGTTTGTTTAACGTATAAATTTAACATAACACGTATACTATTTTAAAAACCACTATCAAAGAAACTCTGTAAATAATTACGAAAATCATCTTTCACTTTTACCTTTTAAACAAAATCTTTTTATATAACAAATTTTATTTATCAAATATTTAATAGATATTTAACAAATTTCTTATAAAAAATATACCAATAAAAATGTCTTTAGGTTTTGAAAAATAAACTTAATATTGTAATGCTTTTGACTTAATTACGATTTTATATAAACAAAATGATTGCAATTTTAAAATCAAACTTTTTGTTTTTCTAGTAATAGATTAACATTTAGTAATTCACTAATTTGTTTTAAAATATATACCAATAAAAAGGTCTTTAAATTTTAAATAAAATCAGCTTAATATTGCAATGCTTTCAACTTGCATTTTATAAAAAAATAGAATATTATTCTTTAAAATCAACTTCTTATTATTCCATTAATAAGCCTGCAAATATATGAATTATACAGATGATAGACTCGTTACAATAATCAATATTAACTTGAAGAATTTTTGTATACGTTTTACTTTTAAGATGTAAACTATTTGGTTACAAAAATATTGATATAATACTTGAACTTTTATGTTTTTAAAATTACGGTCAGTTAATAGAAAAAAATATGAAAGACATTATATAATTTACTTATACGAGGGTCGAGAACACATAAATATCAAATTATATATAGATATATGTAATCTTTTATGTGTAAAGAAAGTAAAGTAATTGTAATAATTTTAAGTGATTATACCATAAAAGTTTTATCAAATAATACATCTCCGCGACGGACGGGCACTTCGACCCTCGTAACATAAATTGGTGCACGAGATTTTATTATCCATTGTAGTTTCACGTTTTCTTTTTTAGGATTTTTTTTTGTGTTGGATGTTAATTTAATTGTCCACTCTAACAAGAAATTAAATGAAATTTGATCAAGTTGACGTTATAGATTACCTTTTTTGAAAATAATATTACAACTTTAAAAAATATTTTAGATATAATTAGTTAAAAAGTATAATCTGTTCATTCTTACTATAAAAGTATAAGATGAAAAACAGTAATAAATGCACTTTTCTTATTATTGTGTATTTTTTATTGAGGAACAATAATTTTAAAACGGAGGGAGTAATATTTTTTTCCTCTCCGTGTTTATATATTTTTATTATAAAAATATTAAATATGTTTTAAAATCAAATATGGTAATTATAGTGAAACAGAAAAAGGTGTATGCGCATGCAACCTTTTCTTTTGCTAAAAAGCGTAACAAAATATACTGTAATAATAGTAATTTATAATTATCGTTTGTCACTAGTAACCATATGTTAGGTTAACTAGGAGATTCTTAAATAATGAAACACTGTTTTATATGAGAAATGCTAGATCCACAAATGTTTTACAAAAAAACATCATCAAAATGACTTGTCACATAATTTGTGCTATTCTTTATCTTCTTTTTAGATTCTTTTTTTTTATACATCCAATAATATGCATGACATGTCATTGTGTGGATGTTTTTGTGTAAAAATTTTGTGGTTCTAGCATTCCTCGTTTTATATTGGGTTTATATCTCATAAGTTTGGTACATGGCTACCTTCTTCATGCCTTCCCAATATAGCTTTTTAGCGAGAACTGCGAGAACCATTGTAGACCAATCATTATTTTTCAAATAATAAAACATTTTTCTTAAATAAAAAGAGTATAATAGTAAAAATGCACATACACACACACACATACACACACACACACACATATATGTATATATGTATATATATATATATATATATATATATATATATATATATATATATATATATATATATATACACACACATATATATATAGGGTAGGGTTCTTTTCAGAACCAAATAAATAGCGAGAACTGCGAGAACCATTGTAGACCAATCATTATTTTTCAAATAATAAAACATTTTTCTTAAATAAAAAGGGTATAATAGTAAAAATGCACTTTTCATTTTCAACTTCCTATTAATTGTACCCAATTTTATTTATGGCAGTTCCGAAAATTTTGGATTTCTCTTTTGTTTGAAAGAAAAAAAATAGCTGGAAATTTTTAAAAACAAAATACACTTTTACATTTTTAGTTTACGTTTAGTGACCTTTTTTATACTTTCTTGAAAGTCAATATTTATAATAATAAAATACATGTGCACCAAAGCTTCTAATAATAAAATACATACGCAAACACTTACGAAATACATGTGCATTTCATAGTGAAAACATACACTAGATATTATTATATAATACATGACTATGATATTCAATTACATGTCTCTAAAAATGAAGATTCATCATACATCTATATGTGTATCATTTTTTTGAACTATAAACGTGTTTTTGCGATCTTGTAGGTAGCTCATGTACGTTCGTGTTTGTCGATATGCTCATGTGCACCAGTTTCATCATCGAGTTCATTTTCGTCGTGTTCATGACATAAACACATGTGCATTCGTTTTAAACAATCATGATCAAGATGTAAACACACATGCATTCTTTGTCAAATTCTCATCTTCATCACGTAAATACACGTGCATTCGTTTCAAACTCTCATTCTCATGATGAATACACGTGCATTAGATACACTCATCTTGGACTATACACACATGCATCATTCCTCTTCATTATCATTATCTAACAAAAAGAGCAAATAGTCAAGATACGCATAACATGAATAAACATTTTTTTTTTGAACGACGACTTTTATTAAGAAAAACTAGCAAGGAGCTAGAAATTACAAAGAAATAAGAGACGGGTTTTTATACCAATCGTCCCAGCTAAACAAAGTATTGCATCTATACCGACACCAGTAATAAGAACTACAAATAATCTCATCAAAAAACGTCTCCTTAGATTTGGGCTTGGCCTCGAACATCTTCTTATTACGAAAATTCCATAGAAGCCACCACATCACAAAATAAATACCTTGGAACATGCTTTTATTCTTCTTCGGCAGATTTACATTATCGATCCAAGACCTCCATTCTCCGTAAGAGTTAATATCCATAAAAGGCACGTCCCACCACCGATATATTAATTTAGAAATCTTCTTTGCCGTGTTACAAGCGAAGAACAAATGATCATTGGTTTCAATCCCGACATCACAATTCACACAAGATAGAGACTCAATATCTATACCACGTCTGGAAATGTTAAATCTAGTAGGTAAGGAGTTCGTCATTACCTTCCAAGCGAAGGTGTTCACTTTGTTGGGAACATATCGAATCCACCTAGTCTTTATATCACCTTTCGGAAGTAATCGCGAATCTATCATGTTTCTTGACGAAGCCACGGTATAACCACCAGAATTGTTCAATGTCCAAGACTTATATAAAAACATAACAAGTACTTGATAATAAAAACGAAATCCAAAATTAACATTTACCACAAAGGCCAGTCCGTTGTCTATTTTGTTACCACCCTAAGTAACTAATATAGCTAGTTTTATCAGTTTGTGAAATTCATGATTTATCATGTACCGTAATTTCGTAAGACATTAAAAACCCAATATTACATTCTTCACATTTGTAGTAGATGACTATAATATTAAAAATTAAAGCAAGCCTAGTACCGAATAAACAATCAGAGTACTTGTAACAAACATTTACATATCAATATAGAAAATATTACAATGATAGAAACATTTTTAATCAATTATCAAATCCCTTGTTTCAATTCTTTACATTTTTTAGTTTAAACAAATAACAAACCAACGAATATGCATTTTTAATCCATGTCTTAAGTTCCCATCATACCTTATAACTAGTCTTTTAGATCTTTAATCAATTCTTTTGTTTTTATATTTTAATCGAAAAGAAAGACCCTATTTGCTGACTTGTTAATACATATTTTTTATTACTTTCAAATAATAATAAAAAGTACAATAAAACATGATCTGTTAATTAATTCACAAAAAGCAAAACATATGTGCATACAAAACCAAGCCACCAATCAATCTACTACCCAAAGGATGTCATATAACATCTATAATAAACGATAAAATAAAGACATATAAGATGATTGGAAAGAAACCTTGATAAAAGTAGATCTAGGATTTTCGATGGTGATAAAACAGTTATATGAAGTTGAAACCAACAATTAAATCAACGGTTACTCGTGGAGACGTAAACTATGGTGTGGTTGTGTGCTGGAGATCGTCTCATGTGTCTTTGTTTGGTTTGATTTTGATTTGACGACTACGGTTTTTAGATAAGTATATTTTGTAAGACATGAAAATAAGAGGATAAGAGAGGCCAAAAGGTGAGGATCAGGGGGACGGTTTTCAGTTTTGAATGGGAGATAAATATTACTTGTGAAATTCCTGTAATACCCTTATAATTATTATATAATATATATATATATATATATATATATATATAGTAGGGATCCAGTGAGAAGTAAATTAAAATAAGAAGTGGTGAGAAGTGACTAAAACCACACATTTGAGATGCAACGACTTGCATTAGATGCATTTCTATTCATTTAGATGCACCATTTCGAGTTTCGAAAGTTAATTTGATGTGTAGATGGTGCAAATTGATTTTCATGATTTTAGCACTGTGCAGAGGAACAAAATACATTAGAAATCAAGAAATGCATCTAATATATGTATATGTATCTAACTAAAAGCTTGAAATGCGTTATAATGCATCTAAGATTATAGAGATGCATCTAATTTAAGTCGGTGCATCTCGAATATGCGATTATAGTTACTTCTTATCCTTCTTATTTTAAGAAAACTTCTCATTTGATTATATATATATATATATATATATATATATATGTGGGACCGTTTAATTGGGTATACATGAAATTATCTCATCTAATAATATATCAAACCGATGAATGTGATTATTGTCGTTTTCCGTAACTAAATCTCTCTTCTCCTTTTACGATGAATAAATGCGCATGACTAATTTGCAGTACTTTAGTTTAGGCAAAACAAAAGCTGCAAAAACA
>BQNB010060408.1:13980-32169 GCA_026074375.1 Tanacetum coccineum
AATATACCAAAAAGCTAATAGATTAAGCTAAAAACGAATAGAGAATAAGCTAGATGAAATAAGCTAAAGCGAATAAGCTAAGCTTATTCGATTATATAAGCTTAAATCAAATCAAATAAGCTAAAAGGAGCTTATTTGATTGTGTGATAATAAAATGAGAACAATAAGCCAAACTAAGCTTATTCGAAAATAAGTTAAGACAAAGCTTATTTAAAAGCTTATTTACCAAAAACTTAGAAAAGAAATAGAATAGCAAATCAAACAAGCTGTGAATAGCTTATATGATTACCAAAGTATTTCTAAATATGCTTAGTCAATAAGGCAAAGAAATAATCTAGAGGATTAGCTTATTTTGAAATAAGCTAAATAGAAAAGAAAAGAAATTAAGAGGATTACGAATAAGAATAAGCTCAAGTGATATCCAAAATCTTCATCTTTATTAAGTAAATAAGATCCTTACAGTAAGCTAGAAAAACAAGCATTGAAAAGCTTTGACATAAACCTATTCTAAATACAAAGAAATAATACTACTATGTGAAAATAAGCCTAAAAACTAACACCCCAAATGGCTGGAAATGGGGTCCATTTTATAGCCCCAACAAGACTTGGGGGTATTTTGGTCATTTTGCCCTCTTGAAACCCTCTTAAATCAAATAATACCAAAACTGCCCTCCCTACGCGTTATTAACAGCTATAGAATTCCTTTTTTGACCAGTATTGAGCCGACACGTACCCCCTTTCTAAAACCTTTGCAGCTAATCATTGCTTCTGATCACGAGCCAATGATTGAACCTCGTACCTCATCATTGACAGCTGCCAATATTCCATTTCCTCCATTCAGGTGCTGCCACGTCACCTTCTAAAAGAGCCCAATCATTGGCTCGGTTAATGAACCAATCTCTGTACCTCATACCGCCAGTCTGAACGTCGTACTGAGCTATCCGTGTGGCAGGCTGTCATTGGACAGCCGCCGCCACATGGCAAGTGGGTCCCACAGCTAGGTCATTGCTGACGTGGCAGCCACGTCATCCGCCATGTCAGCAAGTGGGACCCACTTGCTGATGTGGTAGGTGACGTGGCAGTCAAGGGTCAATGTTGACCGTTGATTGGTCAACGGATCAACGTTGACCGGGTCTGGTTCGGGTCGGATTCGGCTCCGGTCGGGTCGCCACGTGTCACCACCTGAGTGGTGCCACGCGGCATGTGGTATAATACCACAACTATGTCCAAGCTAGGCTCGAACACGGGACCAACAGGATGGGAAACTAAGGTTCAAGCTTTGCCAGCTGCGCCAAGCATAATTACATAGGGGTATAATAATTCATTTAAGCCCATTTTAGTCTGGTCTGTTTCATTTAATATAAAAGGGTCAAAAACTCTTTCTAATGGAGTGCTTGAGGAATTTTTCCAAGTTTGTTTGAATCTCAAAAAATTTAAACTATCTGGTCGAAACTACACTTAAAATTTCTGGTCGAAACTCACCCAAAATTTACTGTTTTTGCTTTGTTTTTAATCATTTGTACCTGTAAGACATAATAACACAAGCCAAACATATTTGCAATATAATTACTCATATTTAATAGTTATTAGTCCTTTTTAGAGTGTATTTATGGCTAAAATGATGTCTGTTTAAGCACACATCAAATTCCCCCACACTAAGCCATTGTTGGTCCTACACGCAATGTTTATTTTACACGTAGAGAAAGAAACTCTTTTAACCCCCCTTAACTAATAACCCCTCACATCAAACAATAATAGAAAGGTGTTCATCAAGGGGGTATAAGAAAAATCATTTGTTTCAAAAATGCCCTGTTTTAACCATTTATTCATTAATAAATAAAAGACTAAGTTAAAATTTATTCAATTTATATAAAAGGCTTTAAGAACGAGAGTTTGTCATCCTCGATTTTCACAATTCTCAAACCAAGCTTAAAAAGAAATCACAAGTAAAAATAAAATTCGATGCTAACACTACTCATAAATGCTAATTATGTAAGCGCATCTACTTTTCGCTCCCTTATTTCTAATTCCTCTAAGGATTTTACTCGGAAAATATAATGTGAAATGAGATCACTTATTTCAGTAGATTATGGTCTTATTATAATAAAGGAGACCGGTGTAAACCATAATTAGTTTGAAATCCTTTCCTAAAGAAATGATTTGCGGAGAATAAGGTCCACATTAAGGTTCTAATTTCGCATGATTTAGGGTTTATCCTTTTTATTTCATCCGAAACAACTCAACTAAAAGTCCAGAGACGGAGGCTTTATTTAGATAACCCCGGAGTCGAAATTTGGCTTTATTATTATTATTATCGCAGCAATATTAGCCCTCGGTCCTTTAAACAACTGAGACATCGAGAGCGAACCGACAGGAAACAATAGTCTTATTTTGATCTTGGAAATTTCCTCGACCTTTTTGAATTCTGAGTCAACGGGAGCAAACCGTCAGGAAACAGTAAACTTTAATCAGTCTCAGATTATTATTATTATTATTATTACTTCTACCTTTAAACATCTGAGACATCGGGAGCGATCTGACAAGAAACAGTGTTCTTATTTCGGCTTTAGTTTATTATATTATTATTATTATTATTTTATAGCCAAATTTCAAGTCCTGTGGTCTTTTAACTACCTAGACAACGGGAGCGAACCGTAAGAAATCAGTAGCCTATTTCCCTACAACACTGACAAAACCTCGATGTGTACCTTACTTTCATCAGAAGGAATCTCTAAGAAGGGATTAAAACTAAGAATCGGAAAAACCAAAGCAACATTATTTTATTGAAATTTTTTTATTTCGTTTATGTAGCTGATGGGAGCAAAAAAAGCCACAATTACCTATTAGCTCTAAAGAGATCCAACTACTCCACGCTAGCATCTAACTTACAATTCAACTCTATCATTTTTTGTTCTTTGCAAAAAAGTTTAAGTCTTGCAAACGCTTAGTCTTGAAAGCTAAGGGAAAAGCTAGAGTGTAATACTCGGTCAAGTTAAAATCTCCCTAATTCTAGCCAACCGGGCCTACTTACACATTTCCTTATATCATCATTTTTTCATAATAAAAAATAAAACCAAAATATATTGGTCAAAATGGGTTGCATGGACACAAACAACAGACAAACACAAGTAAACTGATCATTGGCCTCAATGTTTAAAAATGGTCATGTGTCAACCCCACCCCTTAGAACGAAAAATGAAAATGCTAAAAAATTCTAAGTGTGAATAGGAAACAATATATATATTATATATATATAGCTATATAATATATATATATATATATATATATATATATATATATATATATATATATATATATATATCTTACATTATATATAACAGGATACAACAATGCCACCTCATGCAACATAAATGCCACATAATCATCAAAGAATGCCCCACCATAATTTAATCCACGTCATCACCTTTTAAAAGACATCCTAAGCATTTTTTAATCTCACATAGGCAGCCAGAAAGCCCCTAATAAGTCATTTTTATGTGTCCACTGTGCATTAATTTTGCCACTATGCAGCATGATGGAAATCCTAGGTAAAAAAAATGGTGCATAAAAAGGACTTTGACAAGATTCAAACCTTGTCTATGCACCAATCTAACATTTACCACTAGACCACAATGGTAGTTGTGGAATGTTTTTAAAAAATAAAATAGATAAGGTTTAAGTTTAAAAAAGTGTTATTTTTAATTCAAATGTATAATTCTGTTTTTAATGCTTCATTAATATAAAACCTCCAAATAATGATATGTTTTAATTGACTAGACAAAGGCATTTTCAAAAAAATTCATTTAACAATTTATTAAAAAAAGATTCATGAGAAAGAAACAATAAGCCATCACTTAATGGTAAAACAATTCTTTCTAATGTAAAACTGGCTGATTTCCGTCCTGTTTTTAATTCAAATGTTTTTATGTCTGCATTTAATATAAAACCTACAATTAATGATATGGTTTAATGAAAGTCAAAGGCATTCAAAAAATTCAGTTACAATTTATTAAGAAAATGATTCATGAGAGAGAACAATTAAGCCATCACTTTAATGGTAAAACAATACTTTGCTAAAGAAAACTGGCGAATTCTAATTCCCCACAGCACCACCAATACGATGATTGAAACTAGGTTTTAATGAAAATATATTAGATCTACCAATCTTTGCCCCTGAACAGGAGGGATTTACTTCATCTTTTTTTCTTTCTTTTATGTTTTATGCAAAATACTGATCACGGTTATATTTTTATTAAGAATATGAATCGAAAGTTATTTACTGGAAAATGGTGGAGTTTAAAAAGGTATTATCACTATACATCTCTTTAATCACTCCTCAATTTCAATCCCCTCAACATTGATCACAATAATCTTACAGAAAATACAGGTATTAAGATTGTAGGGTAAAACAACTTGTGATAAATCATGCATATACATGTAAGAGATGATTTTTGCATTTTATTTTATGTAATAGAAATGTCTAATTTGAATCATCCTGTAAATAGGTGTCGTCCAATGTTATTTGAGAATTTATAACATTCATAAAAAAACACGTTTGAAAAACCATGCCCACCAATTGATTCTTCGAGTATTAATCAAAGAACAGTTAGCCCAATTAGAGCAAGTGTTCATATATAATAATTCTCTTTTGTAAATGACCCCCTTAATTCACAATCAGTTATGTAAGTGTCACTTAAAACCTAAATTTATTTCTTTAATTATTTTAATTTATGAAAGTGTTAGATATGTTTAAGGTTAGAGGTGCAACCAATAATCATATCGAGTATCTGTGAAAGGTTTAAGAACTTGGTCCTATTGTATGTATTGTATGCTAAGTATGTTTTTTCACTGCGACACACTAAACAAACAGTTGTGATTTAATTGATATTAACGTTTATGATGTTTTAACAGCAGCCATGGATATTTTATGGATCCTTCATATCGATAGCCATATTATTAGAGTGTGTTGATGTGGCTTTGTGATTAAAATCCAATCGATTTTTGAGTCGCTGAAGTTGGAGGTGTTCATCTGTAAATTTTTGCAAATGAGTTTTGTTAAATGATTTCTTGCGGATTGATTTATCCTTTTGGGATTTTGATTTTAGGATAAGTAGTGGTACATGGTTGAGGCCTGGAGCAGGCAAGTACAGTCATTCATGTTAATGACTAATCAACATTTTAATTTTATCATTCCCAAGTGCTTCTCCATTTAAATGTATCAACATTTAATTGATTTCGGATGAAGGAGCGTCTAAGGTATGTTAATAAAAAATAAGTTTTGTTGATAAAATATTTATGGGCTCTAAAGTTAGCAATCCAACATCTATAACTTTTTAAGGCATGTATGTCAATGA
Source organism: Tanacetum coccineum (assembly GCA_026074375.1). Lineage (NCBI taxonomy): Eukaryota > Viridiplantae > Streptophyta > Magnoliopsida > Asterales > Asteraceae > Tanacetum > Tanacetum coccineum. Next base: position 19,335 of record BQNB010060408.1, read on the forward strand.
TTTGTTGCATTGAGTGATTGTGACTAAATATAATGTCAATAAGCATGTAGGCCTGATAAAAAAATTTCATTCTCATAATCAAGATTTATCATCACATCAAGGTAATTATGATTTGATTGCGTTAAGTTTGGATTTATTTACTAGATAAAGTTAATGTTTTTTTAATATATGATTTTGGGTGATTGTTTTCAGTTTAATCTTTATACATGTTTCCTAGTAATTGATAGTGAACATATTCAAAAGTTATGAACACCAAGTTTGATGAAGATGCTAAGAAATTTAATTACAAAAACTTTTCATTGATTATAACTGTAAGCTGGGTTTTTTAAAACTACTGCAAATGAAGGTACAGGAGTTTGACTGAAATAAACATTACCACGAATTTACTTTTATATGAAACATGTTGGTGTTTTTGTTATGTAGTTTTTACGATATAATCAAGGTTTGCATATTGAGTTCTTGATGAAAAGCTTAATGTAAAGGCTGCAACAGGTTGATCCTACTACAACAATATTAAAGCTCCAAGAACAACCTTGGAATTGAAAATAGAAAGATTAGATACGAACAAAATCTCCACAACATAACATTTATTTTGTTGTATTGCAGGATTAAAACTATTTTGATTCAATTTAGGATCTAAAGCAAAGTTTAGAAGACACAACATTCATGTAATGATCGGTATGTATTGAGTTTTTTCTCCGAACAAAATAACCTGTTTAATACAGTGGTTTTCTACAAGATGTTTAATCAAATATTAAAGACACATTTGATGGTTTTTTCTATGAAATAGTGCTTACATAATAACTTTGCAACACATGAACAAGCTAAAGGTAATATACGATTCTAGTTAAAACAACATTCATCATCGCATCTTGATACTCTTATTTTTGTCTCCTAAGATTTTTAAATCCAATTTTTTTTATTGATGCGGGTTAGTAGGAAAAAACTGATGCGATATCAAAGGTTGTCAAATGGACCAAAAATAACTTACTTTTGTTCCTTTTAAACGCTTCAATATGTATGCACAATCGTCCTTCTTGTAATGAATTACTTTTGTTCCTTAAAAAAAAAAAGAAACAAACTGAGCACCAATTAACCAAATCAGATACTAATTTATTGATTGATAATATTTTTCCCCATTTCATGTCTATAAAAATCCGTAGTATTTGTTAAAGTGCTGCATATTTTACTGCCAATAACGATGTGGGCTCGAGCCCTAACAATGCTTTCTCCAAACCAGATCCTCATGCGCATGACAAGACCAGTCCTCCTGGTCCTTTTGATGGTGACATAGGTATAATTTTCATGTCCCAAAAAAAATATTGTAAGAGTTCTTAATGGGCATCAGATGAATCCCCAGATGAACCATTGGAGTCAGACCAAGCTCTTCTTTAAAAAGGTAATACTTTCTTCCAAATGAACCATTGGAGTCAGATTAAAATCTTTATTTCAAAATATGACGAAAATGGATTATCATATATGAGAGAAATCTTACATGCTTCTTCCTGTTATTGGAAGGTAAGCTTCAAAATAATGTCCGCATAAACACTAGAGGTCCCTGTTTTAGTATTGTGCATTTAATGGTTGAATTTCCTTTATGTTAAAAACATTCATATTTTAATTCAATGTGATGTTAACTTATTATATACTGTTTTAACTAAAATAGTAAATACCAAAAATCAAGTGGTTGTGGTAGTAGGCGAGTCTGATACTAAAACCCAACACAACCGCCTCAGGTAACATTTCAAACACGAATACTATATGGTATAAATGTAGCAATCTTTATTTATCGGTAACAATTTGTAGTATTTTTATTTTTTGCAGTATTATGTACAAAATTGTGTATACGAAAAATGGTATGGTTTGGTTGTACTCATCAAGACCTTTGGCAGCAAGTGAGTGTTGCCTAAAGAGTCGTTGAATAGAGTGTCCAAAGGAGCTGTGGAATGATGGTTTGGTTTAACTATTCGTTTTTGAAGACGTCACTAGACATGACACTAAGTTCAGAACAAAGAACGCTAACATATTATTTGCAAATACCTATTAACTGTCAAGGAGTATTAAATGGTTCTTTTTGCAATGTTTTTTGTTTGTAGTATATTTAGATGTTGTCCTTCTAACGGAAACTTTAAAAGATGGAAATCTTGACAAGTATACGGTAAGTTTTCATTGAAGTTTGCAATATGTGGCCAGATCTCGTAAATTTAGGATTGTGCTCGGATAAATTTTGCAGTAATAAAGTGTAATTCTCTATTACAATGCCCTTAAAAACCTGATACTATTTATAATTGACGAAATGGGTGGACACTAGGTGTGGATTTTCGTAGTCATAAAAGGAACAATTTAGTGGGTATAAAAATGGGTTCTGAGATACCAATAACGAGTCGAATCTTTGTGCAACTCTGTGTGGGCCGCTGCAGGTAAACAGCCAGAACTCGAGAATCATGTTGGAGTTTGGTATATCGGTGTATTCCTGCTTTCATATCATAGAACAGAAATAATTGTCATTACCCCATGCCTAAAAGTGAATTGAACGAGAGCAAATCATGTAAGTATTTATCTTTCTAAATGACTTTTGTTATTCAAATAAGGGAGACCAATTTTAATGTTTACCCTATGAATAGCAAGTTTTGAAAGTCATTATGAGGCAAAACCAATGTTTATTTTCTTGCGAAATAGGTAAAGGAAGAAACACTATACATTGATGTGTAGTAGTTTTTTTGATTAAATTTGCCACACATTACCTACAGTATGAGTTACCAAAAAAATAAATTTTGAGTATTAGTAGTCTTGATTATATGGTGCGTAGGTTTTGGACTCTTGAATCAATAACCCAGCCATGAGATTTTCATTGTCACATATTTACAGGGCTATTTATAATCCAAAAAAATTTAAAAAAAAATATAATTTTAAGATGCCGGAAGTCTTAAGCAATACTCTTGAAATCAAGTTTGAGTTAAACTTATTTAGTACAAAATGTAGCACAAATTGGTATTTATATTGTGCCACAGGAATACTTTTACAGAAGATCATCAAATGCACCAATGACTTCTATGACGCTTCAGAACCCGGTTGAGTCATATCCGTGTCACCATATTCTAAAGATTCAGGAAACAAGTATGTAATCCCGCCAACCTTGAGGTCGTATAGTGATTGGTGGTTTTATAAAAGTTACTAATATTGCTTATAACTACAATTTTGTTTTCCAAATTCCAAAAGTACCAAAATGGAAGGTTTGCCCAAGTATTTGAATGGGGTTGGTTGATAGTTTAAATAACTTAATTCCTTTTCCCTCAAAATGATCATACACCAAAGCAATCTACTAAATCAATTATACAAAAACTTAATACACTCATTTATCCACCCCCCAAAAAAAAACCACAAAACTTAAAAAATAAAACGTCCCTAATAGAAACAAATAGATAGGTCGTGTAACCCGACCTACTTACTGTGTAATATTAAAGTATAAAGTAATAAAAAACACTAAAGAATATCATATTGTAAAGGTGGGTCAACTGACCCTACCGCGGCTTGTTGGCTTGTTACAAAAATGTCAGTTTTGCAAGTTAACTTGCTAAGTTTATCAGCATAGTGAATTTGTTTGTGATTCTTACATATCATGTATTTCTACTAGGTGCGGTTATTGCGTAGGAAATCCTTTAGGATAAAAATAAGACATGGATCTCAACGTTGTCAAAGATGTTATGAGTATATTTCAACACTTGAAATACACCTCCGGTGCAGGTAAAACTCTCATACAAAACAATTTTTTAGTCGTGTTCCATTTTTTATAACAAAAATAAACCGAACAAACAATATCATGAAGCTTAACTATTGTTTTAGTGTTGTTTCTTAGTTAAACAAAAAAAATACTGACCGGTTAAATTTGCAGGCTGTGTATTGCAATAAATAAAAGTTAACTTACAAAGGGTGGTATGGCATAGGCGTAGAACTTGTCATTGCATATATTATGAATGTACAAACAAAATATACTTGAATTTAAAAAACGCTTGAACATTCATTTCTATCATCGTTGTTAACACAATTCAACAAATATATCTTTATTATTATTGATTCATTATACTCATTTTTTTGTAAACTAAATTCTCATACAAGCCCACCCTCCAGGGTCGGTTTAATTAGAACGAGTGAGCATTAATTTTCAATTTGTTGTTAACACATTCAATAAATATTTCTTTTTTTTATTATTGATTCACATTTACTTAATTTTTTGTAAACGATATTCACAATACAATCCCGCCCATCAGAGGCCGGTTTTCTCTCATGGGAAACTATATGTCATTGTCTCAAGGATCAAGAGAGCATGAAGGGTTTGAAGATTCTATGTTGTGATAGAGATTGTAAATACAACAAATTCAACGACAAACGTTTGTATAAAAAACTTTATTTCGAATTTGAACAAAAAGCGTATACTATTGTAATGACAAAAACTTCTATCAATTACCGACTCAACTTGTTTTTTTTCTTTATTCACACTTAAAATATTATGCATCTTCGAATAATACCGTCACTTATATATTCCTACGATACCACAAGGCAAATTCCGCCGCCCTCAGCGGGCTTGCAAAAATATAAAATATATATAAAATATATATATATATATATATATATATAAATAAATATATATATATGATATATATCTATATAACATATATATATATATATATATATATATATATGTGTGTGTGTGTGTGTGTGTGTGTGTGTGTGTGTGTGTGTGATTAGGATATAAGATTTCCCTAGATATAATCATGCAAATGATCAGAGACTGAGTGTTGGAGTATTAAAAACAAGCATGGAGGTCTTCACGATCATAGGGAATCCTGCGAGCAAAAACAGATATCAATGAAACACAACATGGATAGAAACACTCCCCCACACTTATTCATTACTAATACTAATATGCTAACATACTCAAAATAATCCTAAATGTAGCAAGCTACTTATTTAAATCTAAAGATAACACGGGTTGCCTCCTGAGAAGCGCTTCTAGGTTCAAGGACATATCCATCACTTAATATTAAGTTTGGATGGAAATAGTGATACATCACCACCTTAGGTGAGTATGCCACCTGACGGGGTAATGGCATATGAGGAAATCTATAAGAAGATCTCTCCATCACCCACGTCATATCACCCGACTGTGTTAGGGAGAAAAATGGATCAAACCTTTCCACTTCCCTTAAGCAGATTTGCTTAGGATCAGGAAATGGTGTGACTAGTAGGATGGACGCATAAACTAATGGTGTTGCCTTATGGGGGTCCAAGCTACTCAAATCCTCAATGTTATCGTCAAAAACTTTGTTATCAATTATTAGTGAATAGTTATCATCAAAGTCAAATAAAGGATTTGATATAGTCACACCAAAAGATCTAGAAATCGAATCATCCTTACCTAAAGGTACATTAAATATCCTTAGGTCTGGAACAGAGTCAATGGTTTCTAAATCACTAGGATTAAAGTCAATTTCCTTATCCTTCGTTGAGAGGGTGTCTAAATGCTATCTAAAAGGTAAGTCGATATCTACTTTTGCATCTCCCAAAACATTAGTGCAAGGAAAATGTGGTGAATCAATGGGCATACTACACTCTAAATTAGTACTAACCAATGTCACCTGACTCCCTTGGGATTGGAACAAGATCATCAACAATAGACTTTATAAATTCATCATTTTCCCTTGTGGGAGTAGTGCTAATAACCTCATCCCCTGTTGAGAGGGTGTCTAAAGGTTCCATGGTAGCTAAGAAAGGTGGGGGTGCTGTGTATGTAATTGACTGAGGTATGACGTGAGCGGTATTACGTTTTCTTAAAAATAGCTCCTTGTTAAATATTTCTTCTATATCATCGCCACTCTCCTCAGTATCTAGGTCAACAGGGGGATTAGGTATTTGAGTACTAAGAACATCCTCCTGAAGACGGTCAATTTTGATTTTAGAATGTCTTTCAAATTTTAAATCCTGAGGGGGTGACTAATCGATATGGTACAGTGGAGGTTGGTCAAAATAAGGCAAGTCGTAATTGTTACAAGGATTATGCTCATAGACAAGCGGGTTCCTAGTTTGACAATTTGAACTATAGTGAGGACCTCCACATACCTCACAACAGTAAAACTGTTGTGGTGGACTCGAAGAATAGTATGGATGTTGGTCTAAGCCATAGTTTTGATTGTCACACAGAACCTGCTCATAGACAAGCGTGTTCCCTATTTGACAATCAAAACCGTGGTGAGACCTACCTCCACAAAACTTACACCAGTATGTCTCGATCTGGCATTGCGGGGTTGGTTAAAGAAATTAAGTATTTCATTGTAGGAATAAGGTTTTGGTCATAGACAAACTTGTTTCCCGACCCTAGCATGCTACAACAGGGACATTTTCCACCATTTTGAGGACCCCAACAACATGAGCAACTATAATGGACATAAAAGTTTAGCCTTTCTCATTGTTTCAAGTTTCGGGCAAGTTCTGCCACTTGCTCATTTAAAGCTTTCCAGTCAAACATAGCAAATAAAGAATTAAACAGTATAGGAGGATAAAAGAGATAGAATTAAATACTTAAGAGAATAAAGAAGAATAATTTTATTTTAAAAAAATAAAATATTTTTGGTATTTTTAATATAATATATAATAAGAAAGGAAATATTTTTGGATTTTTTTATTTTTATTAAATTTTTGTATTTTTATGTTTTTAGATACGAAAATAAACTTTCAAGAGAAAGGATCTTCAAGGCACTAACTCGAAACACAACGTAAAAATCGTACAAATTTTTCCGACAGTGGCGCCAAAAACTTGATTCCGTTTGTGAGAACGTAGTCAAAGTAATAATATTCCCGTTAGAAATAAGTACTTTAGGAAAAGTAATAATTATCCTCCCGGAGTCGAATCCACAGCGAGAATTGAATTGAGATTCACGTTTATGTCTTAAATTTGATGCTTGATTATCAAGTATTTTTGGTTTGGTTTTATACTAATAACACAATAATAAGCTAAATTAAAACTAAGTACTACTAAACTAAGCAAACAGACCTAAAATATATAAAAAAAAACAAATATTCTTGTCAAGTGAGGCAATTAGATCCTTAAGTATGAAGGTAAGATTTTATCAGTGAATTAGCACCCGTCTAAAAAAACTATTTTCTTACAACGTTGGTTTATTTTGAAAACAATATTTTATCGTGGTATTAATTACTATATTAATGCCTAATTATTCTTACGGCTTTTGCCCGTTTAAATAACCAAAACATAAATCTAAATAATCCAAAAATTATTAATCAACAATCCCTTTTTAACTTCACACTTAAATTACTAATCACAATTCACTTAACAAGCATATATTAAACTACTCACTAAACATGGCAACAACTAAATCAACTATAATAAACATATTAATCTAAATAAGCTAAAAACTGCTAAGTATAGAGAAAGAAAGGAAAGTAGAACCCGATCGAAGCAACAAAAACAAAACAACCACCCGATTTAATAAACTAAATATAATACTTAAGTTTATTTCTAATATAGACTTTATTAACTTATTAGATGATAAAGTTATAAACTTTATATACTAAAAAAGCTTGTAAAATCTATAAAAGTTCTAAACTTTAGATATTAAACTAGCTTATTAAACCCTTAAGCTCCTCGCCTTAGATGTAGAACCGGTTTCATCGACATTAAAACACAAACAAGGATTATGATGAACAAAATAACAATAATAAGCTATAGATTAAACTAAAGACAATAAGCTATTAAAAATGAAAACTTTAGATCTAAATCTACCCGAAACCTAAATGTTCATCTTCGAAAAGTGAACGGGAATCAGGTATATTTAATGACTAGATCTAAATCAATAAGCTACTATGAAAAGCTACAAACTTTAAGCTAGAAAATAAACTAAAAACAATAGATCTAAATCCACCCAAAACTAAGGTGTTCGCTTCGAAAAGTGAACGCGCATTAGGTATATTTAAGGATTGGATCTAAAACAATAAGCTAGAATAAAAAGCTTTAAACTTTAAGCTAAAACAAATTATAAAAAAATAAGCTTGAAAATAAGCTCTCAAAATAAGCTAATATAAAATCTTTTAACCAAAATATTTAAGAAATAAGCTAAATTAAATAAGCTATGAAAACTTATCCGAATAATAAGCTATATTTCAATAAACCAAAAATAAGCGTAAAAAAATAAGCTAGAAAAAGAAAAGATAAAGGAATAAGCAAAAGTGAAAAGCATCAAGTAATACCAACCTTAAACATCCTTCATTAAAATAAGCCAAGGGTACAAATAAGATGGATCTAATAAGCTTAAAAGCTTTTACAAAATAGGCTAAAAACCAAATAAGCTAAATCTACTCCACTACTCCTACTCCTACTATGTGTAAAATAAACCTACTATCTAACCTAATCTAATGAATGCTACGTTTGGATCTGTGGTGGTATTTAAAGCCCAACTGCATGATATATTAAGTCCTTTTCGTACACCTTCTAGCACACTCAAATTAATGATAGCCAATCATTTGGCTCAGATCCCACACCAGCCAATCATTTGCCACCCAATAATTAGCCCTTCTAGAAGCCTCGGATCCAGTGAGGAGACAGCTACCATTTTTGTCTTGTTGTCCACGTCCTCTAATTGGTCATCCGCCTTGTACTTTTCCACCTCGTAACCTGCCAGTCAATGATTAGCTGACACCATCTATCCACTCTAACTCTTGTAACCCTGCAACCATTCTGACATTAGCGCCGCCGCGCCACGATTCATGCTACGTGTCACCACGTAGAAGCTGACGATTCACCACGTGGCAGCTGACGTGGCGATGAAATAATTGGCAAAACATGGACAAGGCTAGGCTCGAACTCGGGACGTCCTAGGTAGAAACGTAATGGGTTGCCCCAAAGCCAACTGATCTAGGAAACGTTTCTAATTATATATGCATACTAATTTCTTTTAACCCCTAATTTGGCCCAGTTCAGTTCTTAATAAAGAAGGGTCAAAAGGAATATAGACCTGTCCATTTAAATATAGTTGGACCAGAATGAAAAGGTACCGATGATTCTTACTTCGTCACTTTCAATGGGAGTGCCTATGGGGGAAGCTTTACAATATAGTTTAAATCTCGATAAACGTGAAAATATCATCGAAAATCACCCGAAATTTACCGTTTTTGCTTTGTTTTCAATCCTTTGTACATGCAAGACATAATAACACAAACCAAACATATTTACAATATGATTACTCATATTTAATGGTTATTAGTCCTTTTTAAAGTGTTTTACGGGGCTAAAACGATGTGTGTTTAAGCACACATCAATAACCCTTGTCATTCTCTTTTCGAATTGAGGGTGATTTGTAGACAATTTCATGTCTCGACCTTGGGTTTTGTGGTATGAGGAAGGGATTCAGAACTCTGGATTTTCCTCTCAAATTTCCTCTACAAGTCCTCGATTATCGCTTGGTGGTTCCTTAATTCTTAATTGTTTTGACATTCTAATTCAACCACCTGATTCCCTCATTAACGTTCATATCGCTCCTCTGACGTAGCCATCCACTCTCATCATGCATCTCCTTCTTTGATAATTTACGTCTTTAGAAATAGTATGTGATGGAACGTGGGCAATCTATTTCGTGGTTGGGATTGAGGATAGTGATGGGTTTGGCTTGGGGAGGAATATGAATACGAGTTTCTAGAATTCCGGTCATGATATCCTCCGTGATATCTTTCTTGCTGGACGTAATTAGCTTCATTAGGATCATACATCGGCGTGTCATCCTTCATGTAGATTTGTGAAGTGTGGTTTCCTTCGTCATTTATAAGACCGTCTCACATCTCCTTTAGCTCTTTCCTTATGTTTAGGAATTCAGCATCTAATTTTGTAGCGGAGCTTCAAATTTCTCTATAAAAATGGCGTGATCGACATTGATGTTTTGCTTGTTTTTGGTTTTTTGGCTGTATTGAATCATCACGAAATCACATGAGAAGGACCTTTGTCCTCGGGGATTTTGAGAAAGCTTCTGTTAGGAGTTTGTTTTGAGGAAAATTCCTCCATGTCGAGAATTCTTTGAGCAGATCGTCTAAACTAATGATAGAATAATTGAATAATCGATGCCATTGGTAAGACCATGTCCGTACAAGTTCTCGTCATTTCTTTATCATTCGGAGCCAAGCATCAATGATAGTTTTTGTGAGCGAGTTGTGAAAGTTATGCATTCATTTAGGGATGTGCTTTTAAATTTGCGGGAGAAAAGTATCGGCTAACAAATCTTCTTTTCGTGTCAACCACGTAGTTTATATTCCTTCATTAAGTTTTGTCTCAACAATCTTTTCTTCCTCCTTTCTCCGGATAACTAGAAAGGCAAGTCTCAATTCTACCACTTCTCATGATTTTCAACTAATTGGAAAGGTTAGTAATCTTAAAAAAATCGGCTATGTGTCAGTGAGGTTCAACCGGATTCGCCCATCAAATTGATTATCCCGTAATATAAGTCTTACACTTACGCTATAATCAACACGTGGACATGAGTCTTAGATGCACAAGAGTTACAGTGTAACAGCCAAATGTTAGCCATAATATTTACCTTAAGCGTGAACCTGATTATTGAAGAGAAGTGTACAGCGTAAGTAGCTCGCTGGACTTAGACCATAACAAGTACCTTGGGCGTCAATTTTTATTAACTTGAGGGACTAAAGAGGGTCAATTCTTATTACACTTAACGGAAGTTATAATGCACAAGGACTGAAATATTTATGTCAAGAACGAGCAGGGGCTAAAGACAAGAAAACCCTTAGAAGTTTCAAAAGACAACTTAGTTACGCCAAAACTAAGAAGGTTATGACATAACCTTGCCAAAATTTGATTTCTCTATAATTGACACGTCATAAGTACGCCATAACCTCAGCGTTTTAGTTACATCGTAGTTTGGTTCGCGCAGTCCTAATAATACAGGTCTGAATTCTCACATTTAGGCATTCCTTTTTCTCTCTTTTGAGGGTTTTGAACTGAAAGCAAAAAGGGGCAGCAGTAGGGGTCGAATATAGGCAAACCCCGGACATGAGTTTCAACTAGAGGATCGAGAGCAATATTGTTACCAAAATATGTACACGGCACTTCGATAAATCAAGTTTGATTCAATTTCTTTATCACCGTTATAAATGATTTGATCTTGCTATTAATTGATTATGTTATTGTTTTGATTATTATGTCTAATATATGTTCTTCGGCATATATTAAGTGTCATTATCCCTTTCATTATTTATTTATGGATCTTATAAGAATATTGCAATTTTATTGGACTATGTGGTAAGTGTCTTAAGGACCCCTAACATCCTTACTAGTGTAAAATAAGGTTGCATTCTAGTTAGCATGAGACCTTCCGAACTCTAGCATGCATGATTACTATAGGATGACTATTCCTTAGAAGTTGTATGACCTATGCCCATCAGGCGACCATTAGTATGAGGACCCGGTTAAGGAGTGTGAGCCATTCTAGTAGATAGCAATTTATTGGCGTGAGGTGTTATTTCCAAAGACCCTTACCCCTTCTTGGGTGCAAGCTAATGCTATGACCTGTATAGTTGTAGTATTAGGTGTTAGTGACAAACACATGAGTGTTAATAAGATAACAAGAAGATCATAGACAAGTTAATACCCTTGTGGTTAATCCACTTAGAAATCATAGGTTAGGTGAGGATGCCTTTTTAATCGTAACGACTTTAGACGCCTCCCTTAAGATTATGATTAGACATCGCACTTGAGATCGTAATAATTAAACTTAGGATTATTAGCTAAGTAAATGCGTTCGTCCCTTTTAGTTGTTTTCCATTATAACATCCCATTAGATAAATTAGGTTCATTAAACATTAACAGTGGTTTGGGGAATTATAAAATACAAACGATGTCTTTATTTATTGGATTTTCTTAGGCAGATTGTTATCTCGATTAGATAACTAGAGAATACACACCGTTTTTAGGGTTCGACACCCATACTTACCAATCACTACACTACTGCATGATAGGGTACACTACTCTTTAGTGTGTAGGAATAGTCTAGGTAGTATCAATTTTATAAATGTAAAACATGACGTTCCATTTTGGCACATCACATAGGATATATAATATCCTTTATAAATTTTTAACAAGAGAAATGCATGATTCTTTAGACATAATGTTTCCTTAAACATCATGTTGTTCTAGGTGAATGAAAAATAGTATTATGCTTATTTTACAATTTAGCCGAATGTGAATTTGAGCTTTGAGTCATGCTTTTAAGTTGTAGGAGAAAAGTTTACACATGTTATTAGTTTGGTCGTGTTCGGTTTTTTAAGAAAAGACACATTAACCAATTGCATTGCAATGTAAATTGGTTGAATATTTTGGACAAAACATCCAAGCCGTCAATCCATTTCATTATGTATTTTATGCACCTTTGATCCATATTAGTCTAATACTTGGAACACAAACATTGGACAAGTAGAATGAATATGACATCATTAACACAAGTGTGAGTTATGATCTGACGTGTTAATACAATAATGTCTAAAAACGTTATTTATATTTTTTAACCTCTCTACGTTTTAAAGATGACCAAATGTAAAAACGTCTTCGATAAAAATAAATGTTTACACATTATTAGACGTAAATTTCAATTTTGATGTAAATCACTTAAGGTATGTATACACAAATCATTAAACTTGATTAGTGATCAAAGATATATCTTTTTGATTTAAACTTTACATTTTTACAAATGTAATAAAACCCTTTTATCAAATAAAAACATACAAAATATTTTTGTTTGTTAAAGAAATGTTTTATTTATTTATA
>BQNB010060409.1:2692-36936 GCA_026074375.1 Tanacetum coccineum
ACTGTTTAGAAATACTGTTCTTGACACCTTGGGAATGAAGGAGACGACCTATGCCTAGCCTTTGCCTTGGGTGTCGGTACTCCTTGGAGACATCGCTCCTTAATTACCGGGATAGTGATGTTGCATAAGTGTTTGTTATTGTCCAACGGTTTAAAGAGGTGTCCCTCTTTATCGAGTCTAACGTTTTGTCTTCTTTCGGGTCGATGTGGTGCGCCCGTCCAGACCCGTCCGACCCGTTCGGATATGGGGCCCGTCCAGTATCTACGCGGACAAAGGGTTCTGAAGGTGTGAATAGATTTAAGGTTTTGAGGGTTCTTATAGGGTTTTCTCAAAAGAGGTGTGAAGGGTTGTTCATGGGTAAGAGACATTTAGGCAAGTTTACCATCTCTGAACGAGTAAGACCTCGAAAGATTTACCGCATCTGACTCGCATAGAAAAAACAAACACACTACGTCAGAGGCAGTCAGACTTTTTTTCATGAAAACAAACACACTCTTACTTTTTTTCTAAATTATAGAGTAAAGGTATGTTTGTTTCATTAAGATGTTTTGGGTCTGAATCCGACTACCACATGTTACTGGTAAGAGGTAGCTATAAAGTCTGAATTTGAATGAAATAATATTGTTTGTTTTTTCATAATTATGTGAATGATTTTATTTGTCAGTTTTTAAAATAATATATTAAATATTATTAATATCATGAATAAGTAGCTTGAATGTATCATTGAAAATAAATATTTGGAATGAAAATTCAATCAAGAAATTCACAAATACACATGGTCCCGATTGACACTTGTCAATGAACTTGCTACGACTATCAATCTTTCACAAATTAACGTAAACTAGCGCTGAGTTTCTAAATCATGAACCCAGAATATTCGTATAACAATTTTAAACCAATTCAAAATGCAGCCAAAATTAACAAACTCGGCCTAATGTTTAAGTAGGGTGAGCAGAAAAAAAACTGAAAAACCCGAAAACAAAAACCGAACCAAACCGAAAACAACTGAACCAAACTAATGACTGAACCAAATTTGCCAAAATCGAACCGAACTATCAATTCAGTTTTCAGGTTGGATATGGGGTTGACAGTCTGAACCGAAAACCGAATTTATATAAATATATATATTTTTATATATATATTTTTATAAATAAATATATCATTAAAATTTTATCCTAATATAAAAAACATTTTTTATGCTTGAACTAATTTTCTTTGCTATATATTTATATAATAATAATAATTTTTTTTAATTGTGTAATTCTAGGTTATTCGGGTCAACCCGAAAACCGAACCGAATTCAAAATTAGTTTTCGATTCGGTTCGATTGAATCTATATCAGTTTGGTTCAATTTTCGGGTTGACCTCAAAAAAAAGTTTACCCGAACAACCCAATAACCGAACCGATCAACACCCCATATGTTTAAGTAAAATACTAAACAACCATATATTCAGCCCAATAAGAAGTTGTATCTATCTTTGTTTACACCAACATGACCCAACTAACCTTAACCAACCTAAACTAAAATATAAATAGCCACCTGATAATTTCTACACCAACACTCATCTCACTTATCACTTCCAGGCACCAACAAGTTTCACTGTAGCATCACCTATCACCATAAATTATTATTACCTTGTATTCACTTGTTACAAATGATATACAGGCCAAAAGCACCTTCTATTTCTTTTCTAAACTAAAGCTAGAGACAACCCATTAAACTTGAAGTAGCAGTGGACCGAGTCATGAAGTTTGAGTGAAGAAGAATGGTAGCATGGTTATCTTTTTCTAGAGTAAGAGCCGGTCAGATAACCATTCTACCTCTTTCTGAGTAAGAGGCAATTAGCTCTTACCGTGTCTGACCAAGAAGAAAAAAAAACACCCCAAAGGTCTTACCGTGTCTGAGTGAGTAAAAGTCATAGGCTATTCAGATAATTTATGTAAAAACAAACATCACCTAAGTATTAGCTATGATTGTGGTGAAACTATGACTGCATTCTAAATAGTTGCTTACTTTTCGATCCGGGAAAAGGTCAAAGTAATAGGCATCACAAGGACGTTTGCGCTTGTTATCACGAGTTTAGTAATAAGTTATGTGATTTAACTAGATCACGAATGATGTTATTTATGTATGTTTTGTTTAATAAGTAACAAGTTTGAGTTTCTTATAAGCTGTTAGATGATATCATTTCATCATCATAAACACAAAATAAGAGAAAATATTTTAGAGAGAGAAAGAACTAGAGAGAGAAATAAAAGAGAGAAAATGGTTACTTGTACTTAGAAAGAAATGAGAAGCAACACCCTCTCCACACTTGGAGAGGGCTTTATATAGTTACAAGAGAAAAAACCCTAAGATGGTTTGTTTGGGATTTATGTTGGGCCAAACCTATTACACATGGGCCTTAAGCCCGACAATTAGGCCCAATTAGCTTAAATGAATTCCCGTAAACTATGTTTTTCTTATACAAGGCTCGGGAATAATAATGACCATCACTTTATGTAAAAAAAGGGCTAATAATCTCCCCCTAAGGGGTGGTCATTGAATTGTGGATCACTTCTTGTGATGTCTTGAGTCTTGGAGCCTTGTATTCTTGGGAATTCTTTTGAAGATACTTTTGCATGCTTGTGATCTTGGATCTTGATCTTTAACTTGATATTCTTTGACAAAATACTGATATCGTGGTCTTTGGCTTTGATTTGTCTTGACTACTGAGATCTCTAAATCTTTATCCTTGAATCTTTATGTCGCCTTGCGATCTTGTGTCTCCACCCTCATGCTCAAGGTCTTGAAAACTTGCTAACAATCTCCCTCAACATTTTCTTTTAACATGATTACTTGTACCACATCATGGAAGGAGTAGTACTTGATCAACTTGTGAGATATATCTTTGTTATTTTCCGAAAATCTTATCAAAAATGTTCTTTTGAGGAAGTGCTTGTACATCAGAGATTGCGGAAGACTTTGATAGTTTGAGCTTTCATCATGTATATATCTTTGTAGATTGAGCATGAGGTCTTGAATCTTGACTCCGCTGGAATGAGGTTGTAACGCCGTCACTTATATCTGAAAATTGATGTTAGTGATAAATAGCACATATAGATGAATATGGCTTTGTCATTAGTCTTGAGTTCGATTACATTAACCTTCGATTCCGTGAGGACCGTTTTACAGTATAAATATTGTACCTGTGATCAGGTAGGTTCAATTTAGAAGAACCTTCTTGACAGGGTTTCCAGCTCAAAGTATTAGATCCTCTAACGCGATTGCATTAGATTCACTATACTTGCTTATTCTCATTACCGAAACGTCTCAAAGCTGACAACACAGTAAGAGTGAATCAGATAGTCACTATCTTTATGATTGAGTCGTCAATTCATATACTGGACCAAAATCGATATCCAGTTGACACATGCTTGATTCATTTATAATCTTGCAAGTCACCTACTGCAGAGCTATTTGATGTTGACTCTGGAAGGATTTCCATTCATCACTGTGAATACTAAAGAGTATCACTCTGAATGTTCTGGCAATTACCACAAGGATAATGCGTAGGACTTTTTGATACCAAATGTTGTATAATGATGTACGACATTTTGTATATTGGAATTTGTGTCCTAGTGAGATTTTTGATGGATCTCGTTGGCTCTAGACTCTATAAGTGCACATTTGTTATTTGGTTATCAGAGGCTGGAGTGGACTGCCACCTTTTCAATATCAACGATCTCGGAATGAGAAAGCTGATAGAAACGTGTTGATCTCCATGAGAAATGAAACAGAAATCTTTTGAGAGATTCTGAGTGGCTAGGGAGGGTTGTGCATTGCATCACTGGGTCCATGATGTCAGTCTTCAATATCAGAATCATCTTTGTGATTACCGATAGATTATGTATTGACCCGGTTTCTGCCTAGGGTTGTATGGAGGGCTTCTTTCTTTTCACCCTTTATCCTTACAATTCTTTTTCATTCTTCAACCCCTTCAGTGCTTACCGAGACTTCATGACTAGTACCTTGTTGGGTTTGTTCCAGCACTAGCTCCATCTCAATCGGCATTATTTCCTTATTCTCACTTTACTCCTTTTTTCAGTTATACCTAGAACTTCTACTCTATCTAATGGAGTGTTCCTGGGTAGATCTCTCCGGTTCTGGCTAGGTCATGGAACGAATATACCTAACCTTAACCGCCTTATAACTCCTTGAGAAACAACAGTTGGTCGGTCTTTGGGGTATTGCCATGAAGATCCATAAAACCATTTGATAAAAAATCAATCAACGTGTCTGAGAAATCTTTTGAGACACATTGATTGTTTCCAGAGTTACCAAAAAGCTCCCCCTACACATATGCACAATATTATAAAAGATTTTTGCACATGCGAGGGTTGGGAACGCACTTATAGATTGAAGATCGTATCCGTTATTAATCTGTAGTGATCACATTTTAATCACTGTTCTCCCCCTCAAAAATTGCATATGTGTTTACAATTTTTGACAATTAGTGAATTAAAAACAAGTTAATGTCCGGAATTCACATGAGCCTAACTAAATCTTAGGAGAACAGGAGTGCATGCAGAATGAATCATATTATTATACTCCCCCTTAATTATAGAATAGAGTGAAAACTTGGAGTGGGAGTTTGTTGAGCACACAATTTTAAAAGAATTTGAAATTTTCTTTTTGAAAATATCTGAGAAAAATTATGCTCAACAGGAACTATGTAGATATATCTTATTAGCCAATCATTTTCCTTAGATCAGAGGGCTCTTGAGCATATCAAAACTTGAATGTTTAAAGATGACATAGCTTTCAAGGACCACTAAGATATTAAACTTCCCCCAGTTGTGTTGATAAATAGACATAAAGAAGTATTCCTTTCTTTGAGACCGAGTCCTAAGCTGAAATTTAACTAAAGTCGTAGAGGAAAAAGTGAAAGGACAATGTTTTTGAAAGCATTAAAACTCTCCCGCTCGAACTTCATCATATTATTCACACTGTGTTAATATTAATCAACATTTTCTAGGTGCGCAAATGTTATCGATTTGTCGAAGACTGTCGAAAAGAAGATTATTTGGTATTTTTTAAAATTTTCTGATTTTGTATTTTGCTTTTTAAAATTTTATTTTTTAATATTTTTTTAGTGTTTGAAACATTTGCCTTTTGTTTCTTACCACGAGAATTCATGTCATTCACATAAATAAGCACACATACATCATGATTAGCAGTAATTAAACATTGCTTACACATAGCATAAATAACTTTAGATTTATCATTCCGAATAACAAGCTTAACGTGATTACATTCAGATGACATGTGTTTCTTTTTATTAGAAAATAGTAAATTCTTAGGGTGTTCTTCTACTTCAACTTTTTTATTCTTGCTGCAACTACTCTTAGACGCATAGGGGACCCTATCATTCTTTGTATTGCTCCTAGGCTGTGGCCTTCTGGTCTTAGCAGTGTTGTCTACTCCTGTAGAAGATAAACCATTTGAGTCAGAATTAACATCTTTCTTAGTGATGACATGAGGTTGTGAAACAGTGATCGGATTTGTCCTAACGCTTGCTCTAACTTTGTTAGGTACATACTTTTCTTCCCTAGAAGGCTTAAAAGGATTAATCCTAAACATTCCTGGGGCAATCACCTTATCATTGTTCACAACTTTTGATTCTTGTGGTGTGGGTACCGAGTTTGAAGTGACTGGTTTTGACAAAGCATGTGTCTTATCGATCTTGGGAAGACCCTTAGATTTTGGAAAAGGAGTTACAACATAGAGTTTTGATCCAGAAGAAGAAGGTGGTTTTCCCAAAATTGATTGCTTACAAAACTGAGTATTCACACTCGTACCTTTGGTTGTGTCCTTTTGTTCAGAAACCTTATCAAATAAACTTAGCATTTTCATAGATCGTGTCATGTAATTTATCTTGCAACGAGTCAATTATTGTTTTGGTTTGAGCCCGTGTCACTGAGATAGAGTCAAACAGGTTTTTGTATGTGGTCTTAAGATGAGCATTTTCTTTTTCATAATTTTGAACCTGAAACTCTAATTCTACGTTCTCATTTTCTAGTTTCTGAGACAAAGGATCAAGGGTATTTGATACACATGGAGTATCCTTACTTTTACCCTTTTGATCTCCCAACTGAGCTTGCAACCGTTCGATCTTTTGTTGCATGTCATTATAAGCTTTATCGTACGAAATTTTGTCATATTTGCATTCTTCACACTTTTTGTACCAATCATTCCAAAGTTTAGCATATTCATTCTCCTTTTTAATGATACAATTTTCAAATTGTTCTTTCGTACGGTCAAGCTCAGTTTGGAGATTTGATGTATCTATAACAGAATTACTTTGCACAATAGACATAATATCTTGACTGACAACTGCTCTCAAGAGACGCTCGATTTCCAATTCCAAAGCCTTGTGTTTGGCAAGAGATTCATCAGCTTCTTTTGCAAGAGATTTGAAGTCTCGAACAAATTTGGCTGCTTCTTTCAAAAATTGTATTTCGAAATTTTGCAATCTAGCATCAACTTGGTTAACGATAGGGAAAATTTCATCCTTTACAATTTTGTGAATCTCTTGGTGAACAGAAGACGACCAATTGTGTATATCCAAAGTCATTTTTTGTTTGACAACACGTTGAAGAGTTACAATGGTGCTTTTTACCTCATTTAGAAATTTTCATGCAACACTTGGTGTAGTATCATCCGAAAACTCTTCACGAGACTTGGTCGTTTGAGAAACAAAACCCCCCGAAAGATGATTAATCTTTGTATAATTTTCTGGTTTTATTTTCTTGTTCAATTGTTTCATTTTTAAGTGACTCTCTTGAGCAAGTTGCAGAGTCTCCTCCGAATCATACACAGCAGGAGGATCATGCTTTTTGAATAGAATTTTGCCATTATATAAACTCTGTTGTTTCTCCTAAGCTTGCTTGAGATAAAAAGGATTTTGATAACCCAAAGCCATTTTCTGTTCGGTGTGGTAAAACGAGTCTGGCTTAGGTGAAAGCATGTGCATCGTTTGAATCGATTGACCCGTTTTAACCAAAATATTATCTAATTCCTTTATTCTCAAGTTGAATTTTTTTATCAAGAAGCTCGTCTTCGCGTATTTTGAAATCAGACTTCAACTTTTTCTTTTCTTCAAGAAGAGAAGAAACAGTTGATTTTTCCTTTGAAAGCTGTTTATTTAAATTTGAAATTTCCTCATTCAAAGTCGTTATTTGTTTACCAGAACTTAAGTGAAGTGCATTTATCTTTTTAGTAAGACATTGTTCTTGATAAATAGACTTTTGATAACATCTTTCAAGTTTGTCATATTTTTCTTGACTAATTTCAAAACACTTTTCTTGATTTTTATATCTAGCAAGCTCAGTGGTCAAATCAGCATTTGTTTCTTTCATTTTGTGATTGACCGAGCTGACCTTTTCAACTTCAATTTCCAAATTATTATATAATGATTCAAATAAGCACGTGTTTCCTCAACATTCGCACCCATCTTGTTCCACACTAGAAACCTCAGAAATAACATTACTATCATTTTGTTGTACTTGGTGTGGTTCAGGAATGGGTTCGAGTAGCTCAGTATACTGCTCCTCTTGAGTAAACATATTAAATATCTCATTATCATAGCAATTGTCATAGTTGTGTACCTCAGCTGATCCGTCTGAGTCATAGACGGGAGCTTTGTCAGTCTGAGTACCCGATGTCGATGCTTGCTGCAAATTAGCCATCAAAATGCAGTTTGCATTGACTTCCTCAATCTCATCAAGATCCGCTGCAGCAGCCATCAAATCAAATTCTTTAGCTTGGAGTTGAATTCCTGCTTCTTCCTTTTGAGCAATCAGCAGCTGAGTCTGAAGATAAGCAGCATCCCTTCTCCTTGGTCTGACTGTGCAGTTCCTAGCAAGATGACCCAATCCTCTGTAGTTGTAACACCTTATCTGATTACCATTATTCCTAATCGCATTACCCTCAGCCCGTGCTGCTACAACATTACCATTCCCATTCGGATTCTGATTAGCAATCCCCGGAACAACAATTAGCCCATTCTGATTTCCAACATTCTGAACACCCGGATTCTGAACTGCATTCTGAACAACCTGATTCCCGACATTCTGTACTGCATTATACCCATTCTGATTCCCAACATTCTGCCCAGCATACTGTCTAAACTGATTCCCACCATTGCCTCTAACCATCTGCATCTGTCTGTCTTGACCCATATTCATACCCGGTTGAGCAATCTGCCTATTACGAGGGTTTGATGAAATTCTCTGGTTGTTGTTGGTTGGTGTTGAGTAGTTTAGTTTGAATGCCTTAGCCATTAGAACAAGTGCCATGTTCATTGCGGTTGTGGGATCTGTAATGTCTTCGGGATTTGGCATTGGTTGTTGCATGTAGTTCTGGTTGAATGATGGTTGATCTTGGTGAAACACTGGATAATTGAAAGGATTGTTGGAATTTGCCATGAGTGCCAAAGGATCATGTGTTTTTGCAAGTCGTTCAGCTCTTAGATCATCTACCTCCTTTTGATTGTACTTCAAGAAATCATACAACTGAGTGTAATCTGCTGTATGCAAGTCCTTTGTTTGATGAACAATGGTAACATGTCGACTCCATTCTGGTTGTAAGTTGTTTAGGAACTTGAGATTACTGGCAATCTTTTCTGGAAAGTGTTTGTTTCTCTTGAAATCATTCATCAACTTTGAGAAACGATGATAGTAAGACTCAATTGATTCCCCATCAGTGGAAGTAAACCTTTCCCATTCATTAAACAACTTAGCCTTCTTCTCTTGAATTCCAATGTCAGAACCTTTCATCATTTGTTGAACACGTAACCAGATTTCCTGAGCAGTTTCACAGCTGTCAACAGCAGCATAGATGTCTTCAGGAAGACCGAGAAGAATAGTCTGAATGGCTTGATCATCGGCTTCAACCTGTTTAAGTTCCTTCTCAGTGAGTTCATCATCTGTCTGCTCATGAAAGGTTTCATTAACAGGAACTTCACGGTCTGCATCACCTGGTTCAGGAATCATTCGTCTGACATATGGACCATTCATAATGGAATTGTAGATTAACTTTCCATTTGGTCTACTCTTAGCATACCGGAGAAGACGTGATGACCATGGAACATAGTTCTCTTTGTTAAGCATAGGAGGGCGGTTTTCGGAACCGGCTGCATAAATGTCTTGTTGAGTCAACATTGCAAAAGTGATGTGAAATGATATGCAAGGATCTTAAGTAGGTAAAGAGATTGTTGTTGTGAATTGAAACCAATTAACGCTCACGGGATTTTACAAGTCTTAGATTTAAACCGAGAAAAAAATTGAATATTTCGCGAGATTTTACAAAATCAAGAAGAAACCGTGAAACAATGATTAATTGTTGTTGAAATTGTTGTTGTTGTCGAAGTACTTGAGCTTTTGTAACGATTAATGGGCTTAAAATGACTTACGGTGCAAAAACGGTTAACTTTGAAGGGTTAAAGGCTGAATTATAAGTATTAGGGACTGACGGTGAGAATTAGTTTCAACTAGAAGGGCTTTATTGTGGGAGTGGGTTTTTTTTCTCCCCATGGGGGAGAGAAAACACTGTTTTAAAAAATAGATCTTGGCCGCCTTCTAAACACTATACGACCATTCCTAAAATCATTTCTCTTTGCCTATAATCCTTAGATCGTTCTTTATGATCTTTTTAAGGGTTTTATGCATCTAGAGTCGTGTTGCCTTTTTGTTTTGGTGGGGTTTGAGTCGATCTTGTAGGGACGTCAAGAGGAAACCCTAATAAAGATGTTGGCCGCCACTCATATTTATTCCGGTCATCTATCTTACCCTTTATTGCTCGATCTGATCTAGGGTGTTTCCAGCTTTTGAATTCGTTTTATTACATGGTGGCTTGTGGAAGTGCATATTTGGATGTTGTTTTATCAGTGATTTAACCCTAATCAGCGATTCATCCCATCTTGCCTAATCGATCCCTTATTCGTTCTAAGGTTTCGTTGGCTGTTTCAATTGCTTTTTAGGGTTTCGATCCTCTAAACCCTAAACTTTTTCCTACATGTTCTTTTCCATCTCTTTTTGTTCATTATTCCTAGATCGTTGATTTAGGGTATTGATCAATTAGGGTTTGTGATTTCATTCTGTTTTTAGGGTTTATGTCCATGAATATGTTCGTTACGTGATTAATCCGGTTATTGTTATCATTATCTTTATCAAGAGTTCATCCATGGAAGACGATTATGGTGATGGCTGTTATGGCTTAATTGTTTTTACTAAGCCCATTTATACTCCAAGAATTAAATGTGTTAAATATGAATCATAAAAGGTTTAGGTGACGTCATGGTGACGTCATGTCACATGCTTCCTAATTAAATCCATCAAGTCACATGACCTTGCACTATCAATATTTGGACAAATGAGAATGGAACACGTGGCACAGCTTGTATACAACTCAATTCTCATTTCAATTTGCTATATCTAACGGACGAGATTGGTGCTTATTATTTAAGCAAGTTAGACGGACACATGTAGCAATTCAAGCAGTGGATCAAGTTTTGCAAGTCAATGATCCGAGGGAATGCACACGAGAAGCTATGATTGGATAATAATTCTCAAATGATTGGGTCTAAATTTACAAAATCACCCCTTGGTACCTATAAAAGACCAACCCGCTCCCTTCATTTGAGTAGTTAGTTAGTCTTTTTTTTTCTTAGTTTAGATTTTTTTTAGCTTATTTCAAATTTGTAATAGCTTATTTCTGTTTTGATGCTTATTGTACTTAGCTTATTTTAGAAGCTTATTAATAAGATGTAATGAAAATAGCTTAAAGTTTGTTTTAAATCTCGTGTTGCTTATCTTTGCTTAATCGTGTGTTAAACTTGCGTTTCAAAATAGCTTATTTCTGTGCTTATTTCGTTTTTTTTATTGTTTAGAAGCTCTTATTTTCTGTTAAAATAAGCTTCTTAATAGCTTATTCGTATCATCATGAGCTTATAGTGTTTAGATGAACTTTTATGAGCTTAATAGCTTTTTCGTTCGGCGATTTGATTCGTGTAGATGCTTAATGTCTTTCCTTAGTCTTTGTTGCTCGTCTCATTAGCTTAGTCGTTTGTGCTAGTGCTTATGTCGTTTAGGATTTAGGATTATTAAGTTTTTTTTAGTTATAAAACTCGTTTTAGCTTATTTCCGTCTAGCTTATTGTGTGGATTTCAAGTTTAGCTAGTTCAAAGTACTTATGTCGTTCATCTCGTATTCATAGTATTCCTGGCTTATTGAGATTGCTTATTTGTTAGAATTTAATAGTTAATCGTTTCATTTAAGAAAAGCTAGAGTTTATTCGGTTTGGTTGTAGCATTTTTGTTTGATTTGCTATCATAAAACTCGTGTTTCTTTAGTATTTCGTTCTAGAGCTTTTTAGGTTGTTAGACGTGCTTAGATCGTCATGCTATTTGCTTAATTTCGTTTGCTTATTACATTCTTAAAATGTTTTCATTTCGTTTAATAGTGATTAGTGCTTATTCAATTTATGTGGTTTAAGTCTCGTTTATGACTTGTTATAAACTCGTGCTTATTGATTTTAGTTGTTTGTTTCGAATAAAATCGTGCTTTGTTTCAGATTTGGCTTATTCGTGCTAGATTATTTGAATTGAGTTGTTGCTAGTTTTAGTTTCTAAAGTTTGTTTTGCATATGAATTTAATAGCTGGGTCATAGTTTGGTTCCAAACCCACTAAGGGTGTTGTTGTGTTGAATTTGAGTCACTGGGCCTCATTGGATTCGATTGCTTTAGAAACACAATTGCAAATTTAACTCTTACTGTTAACAGTTTATTATTATTAGAATTGCTTTTGGTACCGGTCTACCCACGAGGCGTGGAGCTTACGGGTTTATTTAGCTAGATAGAATTTAATTATTTTCTTTAGCTAAATAAATTGGGTGGTATTCGTTTAATTGCGGGTCTCCAATTCGGTTTCATTTTCTATCCTTTTTCAATTAATTAGTGTAGATTTAATTCGTAATTTTATAAAATGTTTGCTTATTTGATATTTGCCATGCGTAGTGAGTAGTTTAACTTGTGTTTGCTAAGTGATTAGTGATTTGGAATTTAAGTGCGGTTTTAAAAAAGGTTTAAAAAAGTAATAGTCAATTTACATACCGTCATTTACTTTTAATGCAATTTAAATACTTATCATTTAATTTCTTGCAACTTGTTTTCTAAGGATTTTTATTCGTTAAACCTAAGCCAACACTTAAGGAACATTTCACGTCACTTAGCAAGCATATTTGTCATTTTTATCAATTTTAGTATAATCTTTTAGATTTTAATCTTAGAATTAATATTAGTTTAATTTTTAATAGTTTAAAGCCAAAACCAAAATATTTGTCATTCAAGCACCAAACGAAACATTCTCATGAATTTCAATTCATCTCTCGCCGTGGAAACGACACTCGGAAGATAGACTTTTATTTTTCCTAAAGTAATTGTCTTATCTGACGGGATATACTATATATTACTACGACACGCGTTTGACGATTATCAATCCACGTGGCGACGACGTCACGACTTCAAAGCGATGCCGTCGCGTCGTTTTCACTATATATACAAAACCGATTTTAGGGTTTTAAGTGTGTAAATTTGTATAACTTTTAGGAGACGAACCCTAGTCATTCTAACAACTTTTTAGGTTGTTTTTCGGGCATCAAAACCTTATTGTAACTACCTTCAATCCATGTTTTAATCAAGTAAGATTGTTTATCATTAATCATTCAATATGTCTATGTGTTGTTTGATTAATTTATGCTCTTGCTTTCTTTATAACATGTTAGGCTAAACCCTCCTTTGTAATTACTTATGATTGCATGAAACTTAGATTGTAGATCTTTTTAATGTTGCTTCTTGTTGATGGATGTGCGCGTTAGGCTCTAGAAAACTAGCCATAAGATATTAAATTGGCATAGACGTCTAGGGAAACGTAAATGTGTAGAAAAGGATTACCCATCTGGTAACAGTCGTTTACTAACTTACCACTAATATGTTGATCTCGATTAGATATTCACATGCATTTAACATACTCTTAGGGGCCTGATGTTATAGTCTCATACTTCCTTACTTGTGGTTGCCTTAACAAATATTAAATAAGACGGCGGGGTTCGTGTATTCGTTCATGACTTAGGATAATACTTACTCATTTCATAACAAGTGTGAAAAAGCAACATATCTGAGGACGAAGCAATTCTGAGGAGTTAGGCTCCTTGATCAGGTAATACTCTTTTTATCATAAAGTTATCTACCAATAGTTTAGATATATAATTGTAGGTATTTGGCTAAGTGTAGAAAGGTAATATAGTTTACATGCATCCATGAAAGCTCAAAACGCGAAACGTAAGCGTTTACGTAACGTATAAAATTAAAATACGAAAAGTTATAAATTATCTTCGTAATAATTATATAACACTTGTTTGACGTAAAATTTTATTTATTTAAAGTAGGTTTACGTTAATTTTTGATTTTTGGTTTACGCGATTTAGGGGTTGAAATTAAAAGTAAACGCGTAAAAGTTTAAAGTAAATAGTTGAGAGTTTATTGACGTAAAATGGCCTAAAATTGTGGGTTGTCATAGTCTTCCTCTGTTAAAAGAGCTTTGTCCCCAAAGCTCAAGTCGTGGTATTTGACGAAGGTGCGGGGTTTGCGAATAGGTGCAGATACTTCTTCTGATATTGATCCTCGCATTCCCACGTAAACTCTGGGCCTCTCCTAGAGTTCCATCGAACCTTGATGATGGGAATGCGGCTTTGCTTCAACCGCTTGACCTCTCGGTCCATAATTTCTACGGGTTCTTCAACGAAATGTAACTTGTCATCAATATGGATCTCGTCCAACGGAATTACGAGCGATTCGTCGGATAAACACTTCTTCAAATTAGACGCGTGAAACGTG
The DNA here is from genome assembly GCA_026074375.1 of Tanacetum coccineum. Lineage (NCBI taxonomy): Eukaryota > Viridiplantae > Streptophyta > Magnoliopsida > Asterales > Asteraceae > Tanacetum > Tanacetum coccineum. The sequence continues at coordinate 16,628 of BQNB010060409.1, forward strand.
CTATGAACCCTGATTAATTATTGAGGAAGTTCGAGTCTATAAGCAACGGTTCCTACTTTTGCTAACACCTTGAAAGGTCCAATGTACCTTAGGTTCAACTTTCCCCGTTTGCCAAAACGAATAACCCCTTTCCGAGCTGAAACCTTCAACATGACTTTGTCTCTTACTTTAAATTCTAAAGGCTTATGCCTCACATCGGTGTAACTCTTCTAACGATCACGCGCGGCTTGAATTCCGCCTTTAATTTGCATGATCTTCTTGGTAGTTTCATGAACGATTTCTGGGCCACTGGGCTGAACATCTCTGACTTTGGCCCAACAAACAAATGATCGACACTTGCGACCATAGAGTACTTCAAATGGTGCAGCCTTGATGCTAGTATGATAACTGTTGTATGAGAATTCTACTAGCGGTAAATGTTTATCCCAACCATTTTCAAAATGTATTACGCAGGCGCGTAACATGTCTTCAAGAGTTTGAATGGTTCTCTTGCTTTGACCATCGGTCTGCGGATGGTAAGCCGTACTCATATCCAAACGAGTAACCGAAGCTTTCTGGAGCGACTGCTAGAAATGCGATGTAAATCTGCTATCACGATCAGATATGATAGAGACCGACACTCCATGCCTTGAGACCACTTCTTTCAAGTAAAGTCTCATCAATCTCTCCATTGTATCGGTTTCTTTCATTGGCAAAAAGTGAGCAGACTTGGTAAGACGATCAATAATTACCCAAATGGTATCGTAACCACTTGACATCTTAGGTAGCTTCGTGATAAAATCCATAGTGATTTTCTCATATTTCCATTGAGGTATCTCAGGTTGTACCAACAAACCTGATGGTTTTTGGTGTTCATCTTTGACCTTCAAGCATGTCAAACACTTGCTGACATAGGTGGTAATATTTGCTTTCATGTTGGGCCACCAATACAATTTCTTTAAGTCATGGTACATCAATACTTCGAATTATGCGACTCGTGCATAATCAAAGCTCTTAAGTCACCAAAGCATGGTAACCAACTTCTGTTTTCCAAACATAACTTTTCGTCTACACGAGGTTCAAGTTTCTTGATCATACCTCCTAGGTCTTCAGTGTTGATATTTTCAGCTTTCCTTGTCTTGGTTTAAGCGTTCAAAATTTGCACAGGAAGGTTCAAACCAATAGTCATAACTAAGGCTCGAACTCGTAATGGCTTGATTCGTTCTTTTCGGCTCAAAGCATCTGCCACTACATTCGCCTTTCCTTACGTGATAACGAATTTCGCAATCGTAATCACTGAACAACTCCAACCAACGTCGTTGCCTCATGTGTAACTCCTTCTGATCAATGATATGTTGTAAGTTTTATGATTAGTGTACACAGTACACTTGGTGCCATACACGTAGTGTCTCCAAAACTTTAGACCAAACACTATAGCTCCTAACTCCAAGTCATTAGTGATATAATTCTTTTCATGAATCTTCAGTTGTCGAGAAGTGTAAGCTATAACCTTCTCCTTTTGCATTAACACAGCACCCAAACCTTTATGCGAAGTGTCGCAATAAACTATAAAGTTATCGGTTCCTTCGGGAAAAGCTAAAATTGGCGCGCTACACAATTTTTGCTTCAACAATTGAAATGATTCTTCCTCCTTATCTCCCTATTCGTACTTCACACTCTTTTGAGTTAGCTTGGTCATTGGCTTGACAATCTTTGAAAAACCTTCAATAAATCTTCGGTAGTAGCCGGCAAGACCTAAAAATTGACGAATCTCCGTTGGAGTCTTAGGAGATGCCTAATCTTTAATGTATTCAATCTTGGTGGGATCCACGTGAATGTCTTGACTATCAATTACATGACCGAGAAATTGTACTTTGGGAATCCAAAATTCACACTCCAAAAATTTGGCATACAACTCCTCCTTCTTAAGTAATTCTAAAATTAACTTTAGGTGTCCTTCGTGCTCTTTCTTGATTTTTGAGTAGATCAAAATTTCGTCAATGAAAACAATCACAAGCATGTCCAAATACTATTTGCACACCCGATTCATGAGATCCATAAATATCTTTGGTGCGTTGGTCAAACCGAATGGCATGACTTGAAACTCATAGTGACCATAACGAGTCCTAAATGCGGTCTTCGGAATATCTTCTTCCCAAAATCTAAGTTGATGGTAACCCGATCTTAGGTCAATCTTCGAGTAGACACTTGACCCTTGTAGTTGGTCAAATAAATCATCGATTCTTGGAAGCGGATAACGGTTCTTCACCGTCAGCTTATTCAACTCTCTATAGTCGATACACATCCGAAATGATCCATCCTTCTTCTTGACAAACAAAATCGGAGCTCCCGAGGGTGAGGAACTTGGTCTTATAAATCATTTGTCAAAAAGCTCTTGCAATTGATCCGACAATTCTTTCATCTCGGAAGGGGCTAATCGATAAGGCGCCCGTGCTACAGGTGCAGCACCAGGTACCAAGTCGATTTAAAACTCCACTTTGCGGGTCGGTGGAACACCCGGCAAGTCTTTGGGAAAAACTTCTAGAAAATCTCGTACAACCGGTACATCTTCAGGTCGCTTATCCTCTGACTTATCTTCAGTCTTCTTTTCAGTGATGCGTTCCAAAAAGACATGGCATCTTTTTAGCAAATACTTTTGAGTCTTGGTGCATGAGATAATATTTAGTCGAGACTCGTTTCTACCATCACTCTTGTCTCCTTGAATAATTAACACTTCATCGTCATAGGGGATACGAACAATCTTCTCGTCACACACGATCACGGCGTGATAATTCAATAACCAATCCATACCAATAATAGCGTCAAAACTACCAAGCTCTACGAGCATTAGGTCGATATTGAATGGGTGATTTAACAAGTTTAAAGTACAACCCCGAATTATGGTATTTACTCATGTTATTCTTCCGTCGGCTAATTCAACGTCATAACTATTGTCTAATGTAGATGGGGTGATATCAATTAGGGAGCTAAATGTAGTTGACACAAAACTTCTATCGGTACCGGTATCAAATAAGAAAGAAGCATAACGGTTATTGAGGAGGAATGTACCCGTAACAACATTCGAGTCAGGGTTAGGTTCACCTCCTCCCAAAGCATAAGCCCTTCTACGAGCTTCATTGTCCCCAGCTGCATTTCCACGGTTTTGGTTCTTCATTTTTGGGCAATCCCTCTTGAAGTGCCCTTGACTTGCATATTCAAAACATGTACCCGTCTTCTGAACCGCTCCAGGGGATCTCTGAGTGTTAACAGCAGTAGGACTTCTACAATCTCGGGCCAAATGACCAACTCTTTTACAGTTTGTGTACTTTGTCGCGCATGACCCATTGTGGTGAAACTTAACTTGCACTTGTTATACAAGGTAGAGTTTAGCATACTTTCTCTTTTCACCATGGCCCAACTGCATAAGCCCTAGCCATTCTGCCTCTTGTAAGGCGGTTGTTGAGCATGGTTGTTTCTGGAGTTGTTATCCATCTTCCTTTTCTTTTTAGCTTGTCTGGCAGCATAAGTAAGATGCTTCTGGTCCATAAAATGTCTTGTCAACTTGATCGATTCTTGAAGTGTTTTTAGCTTAGATGCCATCACACTCCCTTGAATACTATCAGGAAGTCCACCAGTATACTTCGCCACCTTATCTGATTCATCTGGAACCATTCTCGAGCACAGTAGAATCAGTTCTTGAAAGCGTTGAGTATAGCTCTACTACATGAGTTCCTTTTCAAATAATGTTCCACACTCGGTGGGGGCTTCCATCTCTTTATCTCAGTCCTAACAATTTAGTTCTTTGTCTCACATTTTCATTAATGTCTTACATGGTATCGCATAAGCAGCATCGTGTCCAACTATCCTAACATAGGAATTCCACCATGTTAGTGCACTTCCCAGCAAAGTGCAAGTGGCAAACTTCACTTGGCATTCCACAGTGCATTTGCTGATATGGAACACAGATTCCATCTTTTTGAACCATTGGGCTAACCCTTCTACCCTTTTAGTTCCCTTAAAGTTAAGAGGTTGGCATTTCAAGAATTCACTATACGTGCACTCACGAGTAGTGTGCACCATCCTTCTTCCGCCACTTCCCGAATCATGGCTATCATTACCATTACTCCGGTTTGCATCATAAGTTACCAACGCATCAGCTACGCGTTGAGAGATCAGCTCCTCGAGAGCTTCTTGACTCATTGACGTCCTTGTACTAGTCATTTTCTTCAAAATCACAAGAAATACAACACACATGAGATTTCATCTGAAACATAATCATGATACGCAATAAGTACGATATATAAAATGAGATCACGACACGCAGAGAATATATGAAAATAAGATCAACGATGACATAAATAAACCGACGGCATATATAACAACACCATAAAACATACATAATAGGTTCGGTTACATAATGAGAAATACAAGCTCCTAACAACCTACTAGCTGGGAGTTACCCATAAAACTTAGCAGGCTATACAAAATAGCTAAAATAACTGATACAAGCCTAACTACTATTGTCGGCGTCTGTTGGTCCATCATGACGCTCGAGATCTCTAGCATCCTCCCTGGCTCTGTCACGCTGTATGTGCGTGGTCAACCTATCTGCATCATCTCGCCTCTACTGCTTCAGTACTCTGATCTCAGCCTGCAACCCACGGATACAATCCATAGCGTGAGTCCAAGCCTGTCGAGCGTACGTGGCCTCCTGCTCTGCAGCAATAACCATAGTACAATGATATTGTATATGCCTCTCAAGAGATGATACACGAGCTCATAGTACAGCTCTGTCATCCTGTGCGTCCTAGTGACGCACATGAAACTCCTCGCTATCATGCTTGTGACTGGTGGCAAGATTAGTCACCCTCTCATTGACCTCCTCTAAGGCGGTTACAAATCCAAAATCAGTACCTCGGGCCAAAGCAGACCAGGGCTTTCTAGCAGCAATGGCTGCTGAACTCTCCCCAATCTCAAACCTATAAGATGGAGCAGCAAATCTAGCTCTTTTTTGAGGTGTCATCTCAGCCTCGGGAATGATATCTCTGTGGGTAGGTGGTGGTAGCAGTAATGGTGGGGATGGAATCCTGGGTATGGAGATGATAGGGGTGATAGTGGAGATGGTGGTGGTAATGAAGGTGCAGGTGCAGCTACCTCGCTGTCAATCAATGCATCAATGGATGATGGTAGGGGGTCTGAGGTCAGACAGACATTCGTGCCTTACGGAGTCCAGTTTAGGATAGAGGGATGATATAGTGATGAGAAGTGGGTGATGGTGGTGTAGAAGGGACCTCGTCCTCCTCTACCTCAGATGGTAGGTCAATGTATAGTCTAGCTAGTGGGGAATCGACCAGATCTGAGAGCTTCTCCTCCTCCTCCTCCTCCTCCTTAGAGGGCTCCTTCTTTGGGTCCTCCTCTAGATCCTCTTCGAGATCCTCCTTAACCGGTTCGGAGTACGCCGAGTAATCTAATGAGAGAGCAGTAGGTGATACCGATGTAGGTAATGGCTGAGCCTCAGCTGGCTCTAGGTCATCATCGGGTGGTGCAAGGCACTCCGAATACACTAGAGCATGAGCTGGTGAAAGTGATGCCTGGTCTGGACACTGTGGAACAGCCTCAGGTGCCTCAGGGTCAGAATCGTAAGCATCCATCAAAGGAATACCCCATAATAGTACATCATCGTCGCTGGACATCGAGGTGTACATAACAGTAGCGTGAGATAGAGACGAAGACATGATTGTTGTGACAATCAAAAGGTTTATATAAGTATAATATATAAGACAAGTGTAAAATATACGCAAGATAAGGTAACCACGTATATAAATCATGTAAGCACATAGTGTAAGCAAATAGTGTGTATGCATGATATGTGAGAAATCACATATCCTTTCTATATCTAAAATGGCCCTTACATGATCATAATGTGCAAAAATATACTTGTATTTGTGTATTTTGTTGTTTGTGAATGTGTAGGTACGGATAGTGCAAAAATCACAAGAAAATGGTCAAAACCGGACAAACACGGACACGAGATTGGAAAGAGTACGAAAAAGTCGGAAGTTTCTAGCAAAAGGTCAACATAGTCAACCCTGGTCAAACATGTAAAGTCAAAACCCCAAAATAGTCCATCATAGTTAACCCTTAATTCAAAAATAACCCTTAAAGCCCTAACATTGTTATCTCTTTATATTATAAGAGATAACGATCGTTATCTCCATAACTAACCTTATAACCAAGCCCAAACCTCACCTGTGGCCCAATCTTTTATACTCGGGCCCAAGTCAAACCTATATACAACCCCCGAGTCAAACACCCCCAACTAACGTTAAAACGTAAAAAACGCGGGTATTAGCTTTTTACTATTCATCATTGTTTCCATCATTTACCCTGCTCAAAAACAAGGGGTTAATTCTAATTAAGGGCGTAGCTCAACAATTCAAGCATCAAGGTACGATGTGGCAGTGTTAGACGTCACAAAAGCTCCTTATTGGTCCAAGTGCACAAGGAAGGACACGCGGATATATGAAAGAAACACTCCAATGATTGGGATTTTGCACTAAATCTAGTGCAAAAGAAGCACAAAGGGGTCTGACACACGGAATGCCACGTTGGCAATCCGTGTGCTCATCAAATCAATCCAACGGTTGAGAAAATGGATCCAATGATTAGAATGATTCAAGGGCCAAGATCAAGGGAGCGTCTAACTAACTTGAGGACCTAGAAGCTTCTTCTCAGGCTATAAATACAAGGGCATCCTCACTCACAGTCACAGTGATGATCTAGCAAAAACTAGGGAGTAGTGTAAAAATTATAGCTTGTAGCTGATTGTAATTTTCAGCTTATGTCATTTTAAATAACTTGTAATTTTCATTTAAAAAGCTTTGAATCTGTTTTTATCTAATAAAGTTCAAGTTTACTTTCAAATGAGTTTAACCAGTTTTACTTAATATGCAATATGTTTTAAATAAGATTGCTATTGTTTAAATAAGCTCTTTATAAGTTCATTTAGCTCATCTTAGTTTATAAGTAAGGATAGAAGTAAATTTGATTTTTTCATTATCTTAACTTACAAATTTAAAATTCAGGTTTACCTTTATGGCTTAATATGGATTTGGTTGCTATAATTGGATGATAAGCTTACGCCTTAGAAGAGCTTATTGGACTTTACTAGCTTATCCTTGTGATAAGCTAGAGCTTGTTGATAGCTCACTTGAGGTTATTCTTAGCCTTGTTTAGAGCAAAGGCTCCTGTAAGTTTCTTCTTTACATTTAAGCTTAAATTTACACTATTAGCTTTAATCTGTTTCATAATGCTTATTATTTGCTTATTTTAGCTTAGATTAGTTTAAAATTTATTATTATTTGTGTTTAATGCTTATTTAGTTTAATTGTTTGTTTAGATCTTAGTTTTCATTTATTTTTTATATAAAACTGTTAAAAACCAAAAATATTAGCATTAGTTGTTAGCTTATTGATTTTGCTTATTTGATTGTTAAAACATGTTCATTAGGTTTGTTATAAGCTTATTATTATCTGGTAATTGAATTTTACTCTTTAAATCTCAAAATTATAAGCTTAAAATGGCTTTTAGCAACTTAAAGGAGTGTTTGGGTCAAGCAGTACTAACTCAAGTTAGTACTGCTTGAGGCCATTTAGTCCTTTAAGCTCACTTTAAACCATTTATTTAAGCTTATAAGAGTAGGATTTATAAGTTTTATTTGGCTAAATCAAGCTTCAATAGGTTTTTATGTAAGCTTTATGAATCTGAGGTCATAAGCTATTTGTGCTTAATATTTTTTTTAACTGCCCTTTTTGATCATTTTGAGTTAGTTTAGTAGCTTAGATGATATTAGATCCGAGTTCTTAGGTCTGCATGTGTTAGTTTTGAGCTTTGATCACTATAAGTGTCAACTGCATCAGCAGTCATAAAAAGCCAAATACCAATTTTCTAGCTTAAAAATCCGTAGGTAAAATTAGTTTTTAGCTTTTCAAATTTTGTTTACAAGTAGTTTTTAAGGCATTATCAATCTACTTTAGCTTATTTTGCTTTTAAAAGTTTATTAAGCTATCTGTCTTTAAGCTCAAAAGTTGCTAATTGACTTTTCAAAAGTTTTCTCAGCATAGACTAAGTACAATAAGCTGTTTTCAAGCCACTTTTTCATTGAGTAATTGATTTTCAAAATGATTTTTAAAAGCTGTTCTATGTGGCTTTTTGGTTAAGGTTTAAGATGGTATAAGCTAGAAAGTCATAAGGATCCATTTGCTTATAGGAAATTAAGCTTAAAGTTCCCCTAAGGGACTGTTTGGTTAACAGTTTACACCTTGAGTGCTTATTTCTTTATTTTAGTTTATCTACTTATTGTTATTGCTTATTTAGGTTTAGACTAGGTTATTAGGTTAGTATAAACCCATTTTAGCTTATTTGGTTTTGCCATAAGCTTATTTGAGCTTATTTGCTTTCTAGTGTGAATTTTAAGTGTTTTTAAGCCTTTTTAGCTTTTCTGTCTATCTAGCTTATCATTTGTGCTTATTTTTGTTCTTATGTGCTTTTTAGACATAGTTTATTGTCTGTTTTAGCTTATTTGTCATTTTTATTTGCTTAATCTCCTTAAAAAATACAAACAGTTAGCTTTTTTAGGACTTAGAGTATTTTAGCTTATTTTTGTCTTACTTAGCTTATTTATGTGCTTATTTGAGGTTTATAAAAAAGGTTGCTTTGTAAAAAGTGCTTATTTTCAAGTTTTCTAAAAAGTTATAAAAAATGGCGAAAATAAAAACACTTGGGATAGTGGGAAACCCCGGGTGAGCAAGGCTCGAACCCGGGACCTCTACCACCCTCACCAAGCGTTTTATCCCCCACACTCCCAACCATTGTGCTACAATAGCTCATCCGGTATAACTTTACAATATCTATTACTTATATGCATTTTAGCTCTTTAGGTACAATAAGTTGTTTTAGCTTATTTCACAGCTTATTTGATAAGCTGTGTTTCCCAACTTATTTTTCTTAGATTCCTTATTGTTCAAGCTATTTTTCATAATTTTTTCAGAATTTTTATAAATCGTTTAGTATTTTTTATATTTAATTTTCTTTAAAATCATTTTTAATTCATAAAAAATTATAAAAAAGTCAAAAAATATAATTCTTTTTTATAAAATCTTCTTTTATCATATAGTTCCTAGGAAAAATAGTTGTGCTTCCGTAGAGTTTAATTTGCAAAATTTCACTTTTTAAAGAACGGGATTCATTTCCGTTCACGTTTTTCGTGTTTTTAAGCTCAAATCAACTCCGTTTTCATTCTAGTTTTCTTTAATCTTACTTTTTAGTTAATTAGAGTCTATTAAAAGTGAAAAATTCATTTTAAGTTTATTTTTTGGAAATTTAAGGTTTTTAGTTACAGTTTAGGGTTCCCGTTTTACGTTTTTAGCTGAAATTTGTTTTTCCTTAAGTAGAATTAAGTTTTTGCCTTAATTTTCTTGTAGTTTTAGATAACCAATATCAATCTTATTCCATTTAGCCGATTTCAAAAGGATCTCGACTTTTAAATAGCTTTTCCTCATCGGGGATAACGACCTGGGAAACATACTTCCGTATTGACTTACTGAGATCTTTTGATTCTGCCCTTCTTTTTATATATTGATTAAAGTATATTTTTATATATATGTACTATAAATTAAAGAGTGTTAGATAGAAGTGATCAGTATGCACCTGAAAGTTTTATGTGTGATGCGATGTTTATGAAAAACGGTTTTAGTCAGGAAGATATGAACTAATTTCTATAAATTGGCTTCGATACAATCTGTAACACCCCCAAAATATGTGGCAGCGGAATGATAACCCGGGGCATTACTTCATAATACATAAGCACAAGATAGATAAAGAACGACCTCTATATGAGTCGTTTAAAATATAACGTTTGATTTCAATTCAAAGTTTATACAAAAGCACCATGCTTCAAGAGTTCACTAATATGAAAACGTAAATATTTTAATACATAACCAAATGTTCAAAAGTAATGCAGTAATTATTTCGTGATGTGAGACAGCAAAATGTGACTCAAATATGATGCTCCAAAATGCTATCCAAATAGCATGCAGTTACTGACCTGAGAAAAACATGTTTTAAAACGTCAACATAAAGTTGGTGAATTCATATGTTTACGTAAGTATAAATGTAGGACCACAAGAGTTCAATGTGTGAAATAATGTAACACATACAAAATCACAAAATGTAATTACGATTGCCCTAAGCTCATAACACTGAAGCTACAACTATGTATGTGTGCATATTTATGCACCAATGTACCCGTGTAGATGTTCAACCCGCAACATCCAAAATCCGATATGGTATACGTTCGTTAGTTCGGTCGTCCGAAGCTAGTAAGCATGACTTACCCGAATGGGGACGTCAATCCCAAATAGATCTATTAATAACACCACTTACACAGAGTAATTAACAGTTCATGATATTGGGCCTATTGGGTTATCGCTACTTAGGCAACTCGTAATATGTTTAAAAGAGTACTTGCGTCCAAATGTAAAACAAGGCATGTATCTCACCCCGAGATTTGTAAAGTATTGATGAACAAGTAAAGTGGGGCTATGAACTCACCTCAAGTGATGGAATTGATTTCTAAATAAATCAACTAGGAATGTCGTCGCAAAGGACCGGTATGCAACCTATTTTAAGTATAGGTTGATTTAGAATAACGTATGTAAATATAAACCAATGCATTGTATTTTACCTTGTTATATCACCACCTAATAGTTTTAGACTTGGCTTATAAATCAAAATAAAGATTCGTTATGTTTACCACTTTTATTATTTTTATAACGACAATATATATATATAGTTTAGTTAATTAATAAAATAATATTTATAAAGTTTAAAACGCGTATAAATATTATATAAGTGATGCTAAGTTATTTCGTAAGGTTTTTATAGTCCAAACGGATCTGAAAATGACTGAAAACCCTGTTTTACTATTCATGTCAGGAACATACATTTGTAAAAAGTGTGCAGGAAATTTTATGTAAAAGTTGTCTAGTTTTAATAAAGATTAACTTACTCATATTATACTATTAGGCTTTGAAAATATGCGTTCTTTTGCCGAATTATCATTCCGAGCAACTTTCTAGTTTTATACTTAAGTCGGTTCGGACTCGAAAGGGGTCAAAATTACAAAATCAAATTATGCCAGATTCGCCCAAAAAAACTAGTTTCGTCGGTATTGTTTCAAATCTTGTTTTGACCATAACTTCTTCGTTTTACGTCCGTTTTTCGAGATCTTTATATGCCCGAAATCGTATTAAGATGAACTAACATATTTGTAAGGTTTTAACTCGTTGAAAAATCCATGTCATTCATAACTATAATTTTAATCTTATTTTTACAAAACAACAACCTCTAATCTAACTACTTCAACCTCTTCCACAATTAACACATCACTAACCTAATCCCATCTAACACTTCACAATATAATGAAATAACTTATAAAATCAAATAAGCTAGATTATAAGTAATAAACATAATGACATGTTTAATAATCATAAGTTTGTAGTGTTCTTGATTTTCTTGCAAATATTTATAAAAGTCTACTAGTTGGTGATATGACTTAATATTCATGATGATCATGCACATAAATATATTATGTAAGTATAGAAACATGGATAAACATAATCAAAATAAAATCACAAGAGAAGATTGAGAATGCTTGCAAACCTTATGAACACAAAATGAACCTAGGCTTTAATTTTTAACCCAAAAACTTAATCAAAACCCCAACTTGAATAATGAAACCCTAACTTAAATCTTGATAAACCCTTGTTTAAACTTAAAACCTTAACTTGGTAATCATTTTAAAACACCTTAGTATTGAACCTTGAACACACCTGATTGTTTGTAATATCAAGAAAATAGAAAACAAATAGGATGTTTATAGCTTATTTTGAGCCGTGGGTGGTGAATGAGAGGAAGAGAGGTTTTTGTTAAATTTCGCAAGTAAAATGGGAGTGAATGAGCTAGTGATGCATTACCTTATATAACATAAATATCTAGGGAACAAGATCTAATCAATCCATGAAAGTTAGGGAGGGTGCGGCATTATAAGGGATTGGAGAGAGGGAGTGGTTTTGTAAGAGAGTTGCTAGATGTTGTAAGAAGACTTTGTAAATACTAGCACATGGTAAGAAAACTAGCAAAGTTTGGTATTTATTTTGTATATGAATAAGGGTGGCCGGTTTTGGCTATGATTTGGGTAAGAAATAATAAACTTTGGGTGTTGTATATAATTGTGGGTATTTGGCTAAGTGTAGAAAGGTGGTATAGTTTGCATGCATCCATGAAAGCTCAAAACGCGAAACGTAAGCGTTTTACGTAACGTATAAAAATAAAATACGAAATGTTATAAATTATCTTCGTAATAATTATATAACACTTGTTTGACGTAAACTTTTATTTATTTAATGTCGGTTTTAGTTAATTGTTGATTTTTTATTTACGCGATTTAACTTAACGGTTGAAATTAAAAGTAAATGCGTAAAAGTTCAAAGTAAATAGTTGAGAGTTTATTGACGTAAAATAACCTGAAATTGTAGGTTGTCGCAGGCTAGTATGTCTGAAATGGGTCAGAATAGTCTTCCTGGTGAATGGCTGAGTCAGAATAGTATTCTTAGACAAGATTCCAAATTTGAACAAGGATAATAATGATAAAGTTAGATGGCAGAGTAATGAGAAGAATATGGTCAAGTTCAGTGTTAATAGAGCTTGGAAGGATCTTAGTGAAAATCATGATAAAGTAGCTTGGTACAATGTGGTATGGTTCTCTAACATGATTCCAAGGCATGCTTTCATTGTTTGGCTCCTAATACATGGTAGATTACCAACACAGGATAGAATCTCTAAGTGGTATCCTAACAGAAGTATGAAATGTAGTCTATGCTGTGAAGAAATGGATAGTCATGATCACCTGTTCTTTAAATGCAAGTATGCTGCTAAGATATGGAGTGTAGCCAAAGGAAAATGTCAAATAAAGGAAACAAGTAATGAATGGAAGAGGATTCGGGAAGAATTGATTAAGTTGCCAAATAAGAGGAATATCTGGATCATCATTAAGAAAATCACATATGCTGCATGTGTATACCTCATATGGCATGAAAGAAATTTAAGACTATTTCAGGGTGTGAAGAAAGATTGGAAGGAAATATAGAGTATTATTGAAGAAACTATGAAAATGAAATTGTCAAGACTAAAAGTGGAAAGAACAACTGAAGTCATCTCTGCTTATAACACTTGGGGCATTGTTCTTTAATAAAGGGGTGTTTGGTAATGACTTTAGATGCAGCAAGGATTATCAAATCCAAAAAGTGAATGCTTGAAGGGAATTTATTTGACTTCTCAGTAACCATCAAACACTATTGAGATAAAATAAAATAAAAGTTCTCTACATCAGAGGGCCTTGTAATTTGATAATTTTCTTCTAAAGCCTTTCTGATGGAACTTGCAAACTAATTTGGCCTTGGGAGGGGATTGTGTTTGTATAGTTTCATTAGATTGGTATATGAAAATAAAAAATAATCTGTTCTCTTACATAAGAGGGCCTTGTAATTGATAATTTTCTTCTAAATCTCTTTGTTGTGGATACTTGCAATGTAATTTGCCTTGTGGAGGGGTGTTGTGTTTTGCATATAGTTTGTTCCATAGATGGTATAGTGTATGGTTATTATCATAAGGGAAGGTTGTTGATATTGTGTAGGGTTTAGAGAGCTTGGAGTGTATATTGTAGCCTGAGAGTCAGAAAACGATGAGTCTTCGTTTGTCACAAGGCTTTACTTCACTATGAGTGTATGTTAGGTTGTGTTTCTAAGTGGAGGTGATGTTGTCCCATGCTAGTGATGTCCTTAGTCCTCTTATTTTCTTGGCCGGTAGTGGGGTTGGATACTAGCTGGTTTGAGGGTAATATGAATAAATAATGTAGATAGTGTGTTTAGCTCACTTCTCTTGTGAGTCAGGGTGCTATATGCTTGCTTGATGATGCCTATGTAAATTTGACTCCATTGATCATATGGTGTGCTGGATGAGTGGTCCTTGGTATCTGGTTTACTATGAAATTCGTTGTCAAGAGGTTTGGTTATCTGTGTGAATTCATGGTGATCTTTTTGGTATAAGAATGATGGTGTTCAGTTATTGTATGGATGTATCTAAAAATCCATGTTGAATGTATTGTTTGATGATCATGTTGTGTGAGATTGTAGTAGGTCTATGTTGTGTTTGTGTCAGAGCTTTTGTAGCGTGTCAAAAATACCTTCTTTCTATTATTGAGTATTGTTTGGTATTTTTTAATTTAAGTTAATCCTTTTCACCGAAAAAAAAATATATGTGAATGTTAGCCTTGTAGTAACAAATGTATTCTGTGACATGAGTTTCGGACAAGTGTAGGGACACGTACTTTCTTGTTACGAAGGTCCTCCAAGATAACTTTTATTATGGTGGAAATGCACAGACTTGTCGGTAATAAGGTCGAGACACGGAGAGTGTGCTTTCAAGTGTGTGTGTTTGTGAGTTATATTTGTGTTTAAGTGAATTATATTTAGATTGTAAAGTTGGTTTATGTTATATCCATTAATAGTTTATATAAGTTGATCATATAATGACATGTTAAATGAATATGATCAATCGAAAATATGAAAGAGAAAATAATATGATTAATGTAACTCATAGTATGTCATCGATCATGTAGTTGAGATACCATTTTTCTTACACTAAATAGATGATAAAATTAATTGTTAAAAGGAAAGTTAATGTGACGCTATCTGGTATGATTTCTAAGATGTGCTTATTACGTTTAGCCTTACACGTCAAGATAAACACACACATTACATATCCGATGTAAGCACATGCTATAACAACATTAAAACAATAAGCATCACCGCTTGAAGAAAGCACGTACATATCTCTACGTGGCACTCCTGGGTCTTGCCATGCAATACGTACACTCACCTCCCTTAATTGTATTTAACTTCAATTCATCTCAATATCATATAACTTTTCATTTTCATATTTCACGTACACACAAATAAAGTAGTTAAGAATAATGGATTTGGTGAATGGTATGTTGAACTTGGTAGCACCACCTTTCACGTTTTTTACCATGTTACTGTTTTTGCCACCATGGATGATTTTCAAATTCTTCCTTGGCATCCTTCGCACCGTTTTCCCCGAAAATGTTGCCGGCAAAGTCGTCCTTATCACCGGTGCCTCCTCTGGCATCGGCGAGGTACATACCTAGCTACTTATCAACTTTCATGTACGTTAGACGCTAATAAATTATGGAAATTGTTAAACGTACGTAGCTAAAAGCTATATTTAAGGTATTCAGACACGCGTTAATGGCCATGTACTTTAATAATAACGGCATGTCGTCTTAATTTGACCTCTCTCGACCGACTTTATGTACCAACAGTGCAAGTTTTTGTTTCTGAAACGCACCCTAAGGGTACGGCTAGCAAAACCCTTAAATTATATATGGAGTTTTGCTAACATGTGGTCAGTAACAACAAAATTTTCTTATATAAAATTGAAACATTAACTTAATCAATATTCTTACAAATTTCAAAAAGAATAAAAACCTATTATTAGAGGATAAATAGGTTCAAGCTCGATTTGTGGGTTTAGGGTATCTGGGTTTTACTCAAAGAAGTGTACTTTTTGTGAATTTTGCATTTTGTTAGCGATAGTCATTTTGGGACATAAGATGTAAGTTATACAATTTGTTTGTCTACATAACAACATAATTTTTCATATGTGTTGTTTTTGACATTGTAATACTTTTTTCTTTCTACATTTAAGTGGTTAGAAAGTAGTTATTTACTGTAGTAGATTTATCGCTTTTAACATCATAACTAAATTGAATAGAGACCGATATACAACTTTAAAATTTTCTATACGAATGTGGTCTATGTAAGCAGTCAAGCAGGTAGTTTTATACCCATAAAACGATATGGAGTCGTTATAGGGTATGTATGTATGACGAAACTAGCAATAGTTATAACAGTAGTTATTTGTTTTGTAAAAATATTTTATTTTTGTAGCTGTAACTAGATTATGATTTGGTAAAATGAAGTAGAAGTCAAGTCCGAACTTTAATGCTTGTTTTCACCGCTTATTGCCAAACAAGCTTTTGTATCGTATATGTTAAACGTTGAACGTTACCACTCCTAAATGATCCGTCCCAAACACACCATATATGTAACCAAAGTAGAATGGTTCAAAGTTTGAACCATACAAAAATATATTGTACCGAAGATGTGGAAAATAATACAATTACTAAGTAACACACGAAAAAAAGTGGACATAGTATATAGATACTTATCGGAATTGAGTTAAAATATTAATTCGCGTATGTGTTATGAAGTAAGTGACTGATATGTTAAAGCTTTATGATACGATCAGCATCTAGCATATGAATACGCAAGCAGAGGAGCGTGTCTGGCTCTATCTGCACGGAGAGAGGATCATCTACGAGAAGTTGCCGATCGGTGTCGCCAAATCGGAGCGCCGGACGTTATCATCATCCGTGCTGATGTGTCTAGTGCCCACGACTGTAAACGAATGGTTGATCAAACTGTTCATCACTTCAATCGATGTACGAGATACTAGCTTCTTATCTTATGGATAATTCCATCATTATTTAAAAATACTTATCATGCGAATGAATGGGTGCAGTGGATCATTTGGTGAATAATGCAGGAATTTCTCAGGTCTGTATGCTGGAAGACGCCGAGGATATCACCAGTTTACGACCTGTTATGGTAATATTTCACTTCTTTGATAACTGCAGCATATTATTCCAAAGAACATAAGCAATTTTATTTTTGTTTCTGGATATAAATTGTGCACATACAAGTATTTCAGTTTTGATGTAAACTCGCCAAATGAGAAGATTTCCAACATTACTAATAGGCACGTGGTATAAGTTTTACAGGATATAAACTTCTGGGCAGGGACGGAACATATATGGGGCCAAGGGGGTTGTGGCCCCCCCAAAAATTTTGTTTCTAAGTACTAATTTTGTACTATGTATATATATACATTATAAAATAATTACATTCTGCCCCCTCTTCTTAGTTACTTTTTTTCTTTGATATTGGAGTATCATGTTACGCGGTGTTTCACAACGCGTTTTGAAGTATGGTATAGCAAGATAACCAACTTTAGTAAAATGGGCTGCGGTAATAATATTTCGATGTGTTTTTACAATTTTTTTTTATCTTAAGAAACTGCATCCAACATGATATTCAAGTAATCACATACTGAGATGTCTTAAATGAATATTGAGAACTAACGTTGATATTCTATATGATGAGTTTAGGCAAGCAAAGCGGCACTAGCCCAATTCTACGAGACAATGAGGGTCGAATTCGGATCAGATATTAAAATAACCCTCGTGACTCCAGGCTTCATAGAATCTGAACTCACGCAAGGCAAATTCCTTTCACACGAAGGCAGGACGATAGTAGATCCTGATGCTCGTGATGTAAGCTAAGCTTTTTATCCATCTATTTCCATTAATTAGTTGATTTTTTTTACCAAAAGTTGCTAAGCAAATTGGATGATAATCAGATGCAAGTGAACCTGACTCCAGTGGAGAAAATTGGAAGTTGTGCAAGGGAAATAGTGAAACAAGCCATCAGAGGAGAACGGTATGTCACAGAACCATCCTGGATGAAGATGAGCTACGTGTGGAAGGTATTATGGCCAGAGGCTGTGGAATGGGTCAACCACTTGACGTGCATGACGACAGTTGGTGGTGACTCACGCCATGACACATTCGGGAAGAAGGTTATGGACATTGCTGGTGCTAAGAATATCCTGTACCCGGCAAGCATTCAGTCAGATGAAAACAGAATAAATATATCACCCAACCGTCAAAGGGTCACGTGGCTCGTGTTATATATAGTCGCTTGTCTAGTTTTGTGTTTGTGAGACACTGTTAATAAATAAGAAACCGAAATGCTTGTTTATGTCGATTTCAAATGTAAGTCTCAAACTTTCAGTCACATGCGTCTTCACTGAGAATTTAGTCTTATCAATCTTTAGTTTGTAAACATTCCGCTTTTTTCGTATAAATTACCTGCTTCTTTTTCGTATAACCAATGAGATGAGCGATACTCTGATCAAGTAAAAACTAAAACAATTTGCAAAGAAAGATATGTTTATAGACTGAAATGTTTATTTATCTGAGTCCTTCAAATCATTACTTTTGTATCCGCAAGGAAGAGTTGATAACACCCACCAGGTATAACTGGTTACATATTATATGCATTTAAACTAACGTCTGAGTTGCCGCTACATAGGTAAAAAAGCACACATTGCTATTACTTGTGGGGCGTGTGCACGACCAACTTGTAATCATATTCCTTTATCTCGGGAGATATCACAGAATCTGGTTGCACGATATGCCTCAATCCAGGCACATCCAAAAGCACCTTGCTAGGTGCATCCAATGGCGAGGCCCCCTGCTCAGCGAGTAGAAACCAGTGGTTAAGCCAGTCAACCATCTCAGGAAAAAAAGCCACCCAATAAATCGTCGTCTGGACCCACCGTGGCACAGCCAAGTATAAGTCCCCTCTGCTAGCACCATCTACTATAGCCACTGCAGACTTCGCAGCCAGCTCTATTGGCATAATGCTCATTTCAGCCTATCATCCAACACAATGAGAAATTTTGGTCTAAACATGGTGGTCGGGCGATGGGAAAAACAGGTAATTTTGTTCCGGGTCGACCCAAAACACTTTCTAGACCAAAAACTTCTAAACATTTTAGATACTTTGGGATTTAAATATGTTTCTTTTTAAGCGAGTTAGAAAGGGTTATGCAGTAGAATATTACACCACTGCGACTCTTTTTGACCCGTTTGACTGTCTTTTTAAAGCTAATTTTTTGTGCTTTTACCTGTTTGACCATTAGCTCATTCATAACCTTAAGGAGTTATTATCAGCACCTCTAGTTCTTTATTCAGAAGATCGCATATATCATTATATCATCACTTACATCTCTCGTGTCTTGATCAATGACCATTTCACCATCTTTGTCCATGATTTTGCCTTGACTCATTTCTGATTCAGTTAACCCTGGAGTCACGATGGTAATTCCAATTTCTGAGACAAGTTCCATCCTCAATGACTCGTAAAAGCTTACAACCGCAGCTTTGCTTGCTAGAAACAATGCAATCATAAACATAAGAATCATGCATGACACTATAAAACACTTGGGGATATCTATTATGAATAATACGAATTGTACATTGTTGATACTCATACGTGGTACAGGCAACCATGTGCCAGATGAAGCAATAACTACAATTTTTCCTTTGCTCCTTCTCAAGTGTGGAATTGATAAATGCGTCGTATAAACATAACCCCAGAAATTTGTGTCCTGCAAGGATAAGCAAACTCCACGTTATTTCAATCTTCAAATAATTTATTAGTTATTTACTTGTGCAAGAGGGTAAGAACATAAAAATATTTTTTTACCATGACTTGTGTAAAGCGAGTAATATCTGTGATATCTTCTAGCATAGACATCGAAGTAATTCCAGCACAATTCCACTACATTTATTCAGCAATAACAAATGATATAACTATTAGACCGTTGTAGCACGAATAATTATTTTTTTATATAATGACTTGCATTTTCCAAAATGACTGATGGTTTTGTTGACGAGACGCTTACAGTCCTCAATATTGGAAACATCAGCCCGAATGGCGATAGCATCTGGTGCACCGAGTGATACAGCAGTATCGGCGACTTCCCGGAGACTATGCTTTCTTCTAGCTGCAAGGACTAAACATGCTCCTCTTTTGGCGTACTCATATGCCACATGCTTTATTTTGATATGCATAAACAAGTGAGCCATTCACCTTCATCATAACCTTAAGTCCTTAACTATCAACCTCTAAAAAATCCACAGGAACCTATTATAGCATTTAATACCAACATGCTAGACTACTTGCTACTTAGCTAGTATTGTTTTTGTTACCCTTATATGGTGTAAAAGACGCATTAAAATAACCTATAGAATACTCGTAGAACCATGAACCATGGTTGTTAAGATCCCGGTCTTAATCCTAGGATCTTACGATTTTATGATACCGCAAAGAAAAACTGATCTCGTTCATACGTAGGATCTTTGCGAGATTTGATCTTAATAGAATCTCGATATTGACCATAAAGATCTCGTTCGATCCGATCTTATTTTCTCGAACCAAAAGTTAAAAAACTACAGATTTATGTATTAAGTTTTGTACAATATGAAAAATAAGTGGCTAATT
>BQNB010060410.1:0-36935 GCA_026074375.1 Tanacetum coccineum
TGATAGAATTTAGGATTAATGTTCCACTCTTAGTGTTCGACACCCTACTTACCGCAAACTCCATCTTGACCGGGTACACTGCTCGTTAAAGTTTTATTTTAGGTTTGTCGGCTAAATATAAATTTAAAACTTGATAATCAAATAATTGACCCTACACGACAGCACATCAGGTTTTTAGCGTCGTTGCTGGGGAGTGAACTAATTAAACCTTATTCTTATTAGTATTTCTAACCTCTAATTAATTAGATTAGTGTAATCATTTAACCATTAACTTATTAGTTTAGTGTAATTTAAATCATTTAAATTTTGTTTGTATTTATCCGCATTTAATTGTTTTTAAATAGTATTTTGTTCTGACTAATCACCTAATACGACGTATCCACCAGTTGGATACGACGTATCAAACCTTCTCATCAGGACAACGTATTGAGTTTTATTGTCTAAACGGCGTATCTATTTCACGACAATACGGCGTATTCATTAATCTTTATACGGTGTACTAACATTCAACAGACCTATACGGCGTATTCGCATTAACCGGATATGGCGTATATGTCAATTGATACAATAGCAATTCAATAATCCTTATAATTTCCTATAGCCTACTAACAATTTTCGCCATTTTTGAGAAAGTGGTGATTGCTAGCTGCAACTCAGGATGATACCAAGCTGTGATGGAACAAGGAATAAGAATGAAGAGCATACTAACCCAAGAATTATCACAACTTCTAAACTAAAAATCAGTGATAAATTCTTGAAAATATTACAGGATAACGCCTTTAATGGCATGGATGGAGGGGACGTTATTAACCACATTGCAAAGGTGCTCGAAATAACCGAATGGATCAAGATACCTAATGTGGGAATAAATGAACTACGATTACACGTGTTCTCAAAATCACTTAGTGGAGATGCAAAGACATGGTGGAACAATGAAATAAATGAAACAACTATCACCTGGAGTGAACTGAAAGATAAATTTTTTTCATAAATATTACCCATCGTCCTAAACTTACAATAGCAGAATCCCTGATGACCTGGACAACGGAGCGGACTACTTAGAATTACTTATTGGCTGGCATCCAAAGTTTGGAACAACTATTTGGAAAAATTGACATAAATACAAAAAATGGCTTATGGGAAATTTTATGTAATCAACGAACAAATGGAACGATGGCGACCTGACGAATACAAAGAACCATGCAAAAAAGACAATGTTCGGGGGGAACCCATTTTATAGAAACCATATGTAGACCATCAGGATGGCAAAAGACATTACTAGTAAATAATAGAGAGTATTCTCCGATACCAATCCCCTCTCGCCATGACATCGACAACCCGAACGACCTGTGCAGAACTAAAGAATTCACAATCATACGACATTCGATTGGCACTTGTGAAGAATTCATTACTGTAAGTCCAAGCAAAATCAGTACTGTTAAACGAACTCATGGCAGCATGTCTTGCATCTACCACGAACTCTTCAACAAAAGAGATCGCGGATGGATGATAACACGTACAATATAAGCCACCGAAGATGGAAAAAGGTTGAACTTAAAGACCAGCTGAAACAAAAGTGCTTCCTGGGAGACAACCCGGTCATTTTAATTGTTTGAATTTAATTTTCTGCACGAGTCTATTTTCCCAGATATTGCATACGGCGT
The DNA here is from genome assembly GCA_026074375.1 of Tanacetum coccineum. Taxonomy (NCBI): domain Eukaryota; kingdom Viridiplantae; phylum Streptophyta; class Magnoliopsida; order Asterales; family Asteraceae; genus Tanacetum; species Tanacetum coccineum. The sequence goes on from BQNB010060410.1 coordinate 1,665, forward strand.
ATCGAACCCCTCTGGATACGGCATATGCATGTCTAGACGTTATCAGTCCTTAAAATTTAATTATTTAATTTCTAGTAATTTAATTATTTCTACATGAGCAATACGGCGTATCTTAGGGTTTGGGATACGGCGTATTGACCCCTGTACAGTTGTGTGTTTAATTGTTTTCTTGTACCATTATAGGTAGATAGAATTTGCACTTGTCTTCTAATCCCTTACATAGGACCTTGCTGAAAATATGATATGATAGATGTTGAAAAAGACATGTGTTGAACTTATCCAGGCATTCTAAAGCCCTAGTCAACACACTTTTTGCTCAAGAACTCATCAGGGAGAATCATCACGAGCAAAACATCAAGGAGTTTTCCATTCTAATTCTATTCTTCCTTATAATCTTACTATTTTATATACAACGAGGACGTTGTATAACTTAAGTGGGGGGTGGAGAATTAGAACGTACTTGTCCTTTTTTACAAAATAACATGCAAAATGCTTAAAACGGTCAAAATTTTATTTTTTTAGCATGACTTTTGTAAAAATCACTAGTTACATTACCTACACTAGTACAAATCTGGGATTTCATCACACATGCTATTTTTTGAACGGCCACACAGTCAGATATTTATGTGACTAAATGTACCAGGATAAAATAAACAGCCACACTTGAACTCATTTTGTGACCATTTCAGAATTTCATTATCACACATTTGAATATTGATGTGACTAGACTTAACTGGTAATTTTTTGTTGATTATTTAGTCACTTATAATTTGGGACGTGTGACAGATACAAATAAGTTTGAAACATTAGTCACACTATATATATATACATATGTGACAAATATATGTCACACAATTGAATAGTGTGACCAAAATCCATATATGGTCACATAAAGTAATTGTGTATGTGGCTAAATCATATAGTCAAGTTTGTCACACATTATTTAAAAGTGACTGCTATTTTTTGCTGAATATTTAGCCACATATGAATTTGAAATGTGTGACAACTAAAAAGTAAGTTTGAAGCATTAATCACGATATACATTTAAAAGTGACAAATATATGAGATTTGGTCACACATTATTGTGACTAAATATATTCCACCAATAAACTTTGTCACACATTATTTTCCCCAAAATCACATCCTTATATTTTCCCCCCAAAATCACCGCCTTATATTTTCATCACATCCCGCTTAATTTTTCCCCAAAAATCAAAACTACAACTTTACTTGTCCTTCCATATTTTTTCATCTATTCAGCCACACTTCTTTTCCCCCCAAAATTTCCCCAAAAGCAAAATCACATCTTCTTTCATCTTCATCACTAACTACATACCATCTTATTATTTAGTTACATCATCTAACACATTTTTACGAACTAAAAGCTAACGCCATTGACCATCATTGGTCCTGATTTCAAGGTTTTTATTCTATAAATAAGGTACTCTAATATGTTATATCTACAATTAAGGTGTTCATGGTGGAATCGGTAGAATTATAGTCTAAATACTTATAACAAAGGGTATGTTTGTGATTATATTCATGGGGGTTCTCTCTTCATATACTAATAAGTAAATTGAGGAGGCGTTTGGTTCGCAGAGATGATTGTGTTAGGTGGCTAATATAACAAATGGTATGTTTGTGATTTTTTTGGGGGGATTGTTTATCTAAACTGTATTTAACTTCTTATTCGTTACTTGTAAGTAGTTTTAGAGTGTCTTTTTGGTTTGTTTATTTTGAACTATATAAATAAGTATTGAAGAATAAGCTATTCCAAACACCCCCATCAGTTTAAAGGAAGCACGAACAATAGTTTATTGTATATGAATTATCTTCCTTTTATAAGATGCATTTTGTTTTTATATTGGTGTTGATTTGACTGTAAAAGATTTCAATAAACTACATGCGAATAAGTGACCGCGTTCGTTTATTGTAGTACAAGTCATCTATTTTATTGCTTTAATAACCTAGTGCTGCTTGCATATTGATTTGTAGTTAGCATTACAAAAGAATGAAATGACTGTATTAGATGTAGTATGATACGAGTTATTGGAAATATGTTTTCATTATAAAGTGCTTGAGAGTCCTATTTATCAAAGGGTATGTCCCACTGACTGAGTTCGTTGAGCTGAGTAGGTGGTCGCCATAATTAAACACCTTGGTTACAAAGGATAATCAATTACTAAATTTTCAAGGAACGTAGAAGGGCTTATGTAATGCTTCTAAATGCACGAAATGAGATGTCACACTGTCTGTGGTTAAAGTAATTATAACGAGTAATGGAAAGCCACAAACAGGGCACATGATAAAAAATTGGTTTGGTAAAATTATAATAATATGCAATGTTGAAGATAAGTGGCATGCACCAATGCTGCATGTATGTCTTACTACATACTTCCATCTTAAATCCTAGTCCTAGTATGATAATCAAAGAACATTTGCAATTTGGCAAGGCGTTATAGCAGTATGGAAAAGTAGGCATAACACATTAGGACACGAGTTATTAAGACAACTAGTACTAGACAGTAAGGTAACAATTAGTTTATTACAATAAAGATATTCATGTTATTTCAGTGATGAAATTCATTAACCCATTCATTAAAAATTATAGTAGTAAATTATAGTTTAGATGCTTAATTTGAAATACCACATTCAAAGGAGACTGATGCCAACTTAAGCTTTTTCAACAATTGTGAATCCACCCAAGTTATAACAGTCAATCAAAAAGTTACTGTGAGAAGCATAGCTGCTAGAGATTGTGTGCTTGATTATTTACAAGATGGGGTTTTGTCAATTGGTTGATCAAATTTTATTATGATTTTTTCTAATGGCACGTCATATATACTACAGATCAGAGATATAGTGTTGTACTCCTAGAAAAATTGAAGTTCGGAAAATTGAATGTATACAGGTCATTAGCTAAATTCTATCACAGTCAATAATTCAACAACTTTTCAATATATTTTTGTGTTAATTTAACCCGTATCTTGCAAAACTTTATTCCTGGCAGATCTGCATGTTCTCCATTGAAGCTAATCACCAGATTTCCTGAAAATACCAAGATTGAAACATTGCATGACAACTTTGTGTGAGCATCTCAAATGTTCTTGTACTTGAATTAGAAACTTGCATCGGATAAGTTGATCTTCCTGCTACTTCTTATAGTAATTATCACATCAGGGTTTACATCAAACTATTTTATGTTTTCAGACATGCAGTTGATACATACCCAGATTACAAGTACTTGGGCTCACGTGTACAAGTAGATGGGACTGTTGGAGAGTAAGTCTCCTGTTATTTTGAGTGAGTTAAATAAACAAATTGGACTAAAAGGGAAACGTGTTGAAAGTGTCCTGAAGTGTAATTTTGATGCACAGTCTCCTAAATACTTTTATTTGGAGATTTAGACTACGTGGTATTATTTTAATACTCTTGGTTTCTGTAATAACAATTAATGCATCAAGTATATATAGAAGAATGTCTTAGTAGTCTCCAAGTGATTATTTCAAGTTTTTTGAGAAAATGGACAAAAACGTGTTTGCGAGTCAACAAGACCCGGTCCTACCCATTTTGACCCATCCTAAAAACATACCTTTTCAACATGGATCAGGTTTAACCCACTACCCAACGCGTTATCTTGCCACCTGTAGTTAGTTTACATTATACTACTATCATTCTGTGATGGGTAAAGTTACTTATTATGTCTGATTTGTACCTGAAGTACAAATGGATGACATATGGAGAGACATCCACTACTTGATCTGCCATAGGATCTGGTCTGCAGTATCATGGGATATCAAAAGTGAGTAGTACAGTTTTCTAGTTTTTGTAAAAGATTAATTTCCTACAAAAGGTAACCAACCTTTTGTCTAAATTTTATTTCAGGTAACTAACTTTGTCCAATGTTGGTTACCTGAAATGACGTGGTGTCCTTTGTTAACCAGTTTCTTCTTTCCTCAGGATATGGTTTATTGCAACAATTTTCTTCTTTGTTTCAGCCTCTAACAACAGACTATTGGGCTCGAATTTATGTATCACACGGAGCATTGCATTGGGCTTTATTCAGAAATAACCAAGTGGATGGTTTTAGATCATTGCTGTCACAATTCATATGTATCTGTTCCTTTATATGACACTCTTGGTGTGTAAGTGTGCTTTTATAAACCTTCCATCTGGTGTACATAGCTCTTTATTTTATAATAGGCTTTGCTTGATCTGTTTGCAGGTCCTGATGTTGTCAAGTATATTATAAATCATGCTGATATACAAGCGGTTTTTTATGTTCCGACTACATTGAATATTGTAAGTTTGATCTATACCTACCATGTCGCCAAAACAATATCGCATATTGTAATGTTGAAGAATATTGGGTTGGTCTTATTATGTTACTAATGTAAACAGTTAATTTAGTTTATCATTGTCAAATTTATATGAGTTGTAATTCATGTAGAATTGTGACTCACAAATATTTTTCTGAACTCGCAGTTGTTGAGCTTCTTATCTGAAATTAGTAGTGTACGCATCATAGTGGTATGAACTTAGACCTCTTTTTAGATTTATCTTACACAATATATCAGGAATGGTTAATTCATTTCTGCAATACTTGTAAATATGTAATTAGTGGAATTATAGTCTAAATAGGTTTTTTTTCATTTTTTTATTATTTTACATAGAGCCATGTTTTTGACTCGAATCTCTTGTTTTCCAGCTTCATGATATCGAAATGGTCAAATTAGTATCCTCGCTTAAATTCTAATTTAAGTCAAAATAGAGATAATTGAGTTGCGTAAATCAAACACATCCCAAGTAGTTGCATTGCAAATTTGCAGTTATGATATTTTAGTATAGAATTTCTTTAACTGCATTCATCTAAAATCATTTGCTCAAGATGAATGGCGCTTGTCATTAATCTACACGTAGAGCTCAAACCCTAAATCATCATTTATACTACATAATAAAGTATTTAAGATTTTCTATAAAAAAAATTATTTTTTATGACAAAAAACATTACTATAAAAAAAGTTAAAAATATGTAGTCAATATTATTCATCCTATTGTCATAGCCGTTTTTTCTAATGCATGATCAATACTATTCTCGTAAATTAAATGTATAAGTTGTAACAACTCATTGTTTGTAACAGCCCATTAAATTAAATGTATAAGTTGACCCATTTAACTTGTAACATCTCATTAAAGCTGTTGAATAGTGTAGGATTCCGTTAACACTTCATAACATATATATCATACACGAATTTGATCTAGAAAAGAGAAAGAGAGTGAGTTGTTTTGTAGAGAGAGAAAGAATAGAGAGAGAGAGATGAGAGAGTTTTAGAAAAGGAAAAAGATATTATTTTCAACAACTAACTCTTTTCTAAATAGAAAAGAATTTATATATCCCGTCGCGTTAAATGACGCGCGGGATATTTAACTAGAACCCGGGCTCGGGTTTTGCTTGGGATTAAACCAGAAACATATACAATATTTGATTAACTATCGAGCCCGATTCTCGATATTATACTATTACAACATTAACTAATTAAATGACCGAGACTCGTACACGTAATGAACGAACTTCCAGTTCGGCTCAATATTTTGAGGCTAACAATCTCCCCCGAAGTGAGTTCATTGATGACACTCCTTCATGAGATCAATGAGATTGCTTTTGTCGTTAAGCTCATGTGGTCTTGGTCTTTCTCTTTGTTCTTTGTTGTAGGCTTGTTCCTTCATGCTTTGCGATCTTGACTTTGAGCCTTTGTCATTGTCTTTATCGTCTATGCCATCTTGCGATCTTGTGTCTTTGACCAACATGCTCATACTTTTGCATTATCTTGAAAGCTTTAAATCAGAGTTAGCGGAAGTCTTTGTCTTTAAATCTTGAGCTTTCATGATTGTTTGTCTTTGTAGAATGAGCATGAATATGTGGTAATGAATCGACTTTGGTTGATTGGGATACCGTCACCACCGTTTTAACCTGCAGGTTTACGTTAGTGATAATCAAGAAAATTGATTTGAAAATCAATCGACGTATTACTTGTAAAAGCGATTTTGTAACACATCGGGAGTTTTAAGCTTTTATCAAAATTCATCAACCGTCAATTCATTTACTGGACCAAATCGATATCTAATTGTCACAAGTTTGATTCATATAGAATCTCGCAAGTCACCTACCAAGAGCTTGTTTGATCTGACACAGTTGGATTCCATCTTTCATTGTGAATACATAAGTACACTCTGATGTTCTGGCAAATTTTAAGGATATTGCGATTGGTCTCTTGATAACAGCTTGTGAAAATTGATGATGCTTCAACAGTGTTTACATAAATGGAATGTGCCTAACGAGATTTAGATTGATCTCTTGGGCCTTAGACTCGATAGTGCATTTTGGTTTTTAGTACTAGGAGGCTTGAGTCAGATTGCCACCTATTCAATATAACGATCTCGGAGTGAGATGTCATAGATAACGGGTGTATCTCCATAACATATGAGACAAGTTTCTTTTTTTTTTTTTGTTGAGAGAATCCGTATGGCTGGGAAGGGTTGTGCATTGCATCACTAGGTCCTTGATGTCGTTTTCAATGTCAGCAATCAACTTGTGATTCTGACAGCATATGTATTGACCCGGTTTCTGCCTTAAGTTGTGTGGAGGGCTTCTTTCTTTAGACTTTATCCTTATATTTCTTTTTCATTCTTCAACCCCTTTAATGCTTACCAAGACGTCATTCATATCACCTTATTGTGGTTTGTTCCAGTGTTAGCTCTCAATCTCTAGTCGGCATTATTTCTCCATAATTCATTCATCTCCAATCATACCTAAGGACTGCTATTTCTAACTTTGGATTATCCTTGGGTAGATCCTCCGGTTCTGGTTGGATCATAGGATTGATTCTTAACCTAACCACCTTATGACTTCAGAATCATCGTGAAATTAAGATGTTGTTGGGTATAAGATCGAACCATAAAACCTTTTCTTACTGTTCAGCACATTGAGTTGATTAGATCATATTTTAAATACATTTTCTCCCCTTTATTTTAAATTAATAAACTCTTAGTTTTTGAAATACCTTGTGATAAAAATATGTCTTAAAAATTTCGGTGAGAGAAATATTATCAACATGAATGGTTTGGACAATTTTGATAATGTTTTGAAATTTGAAATATCATAAAGAGTTGACGTTGTTGATTTGTATCCAGTACATTAAAACATTGTTTTTCGAAAAACTCCCCCTCAAAAATAGAACCAATTGTAGAATTGTTGTCATTTAATTTGTGAGGGATGGAGTGTTGGACACACAATTTTGAAAGATTATAAATTGTCATTGAGAAAATTCTTGAAATGAAAAAATGTGTTCATCTTTTTGAAAAACCAATGTTAGAGGACTTCTCTTCTAACGCTAAGTTAGTGCATGATAACGTACACTATCCTTTTTCTTGAGCTAAAAACATTGAATGTCTTGTAAGTATCAGCTCATGACCGTGAATCGTTTAATTTCTCGTTGTGTGGACTAAGTTATTAACCTTCTTTATATGAGAGTTTCTAGGTTATGTACTGATATTTGACATAACGCCATTTCAGAAAATTAGAAATGAAATGTTTTGAAACTTTTGGCAACTCTTGCTCGAACTTCATTTACACACCCGTGTCAATTGTTAATCGTCATTCTAAGCCGTCGTAAATGTTATCGATCTCCAAGACGACATGTCGAGCAGATTCTTTTTGGAAATTTTCTATCGTTTTTCTGATTTTGTTTTTTCTTTCTGAAGTTTTTTATATTTTGTATTTTGCTTTTCTCAAAAATATGTGTACATGGTAATGTTTGATGAGTTATCAAGCAGTCTCATTTGTCAGATCCTTCCAGATCAGCTGGAGTCACTACCCATCTTCATTCCAATCCTTCTGACAAGATATTAAACGATCCTCAGGAAGGGCTTTCGATAAACCATGTCAGTAATTGGTATTCAGTTCTGACAAAATACTAATCAATTAGTACCATTTTCAACTTGTTCCTTTTATGATAATAGATACCGAGTATGGATGTGATTTGTTCGAGCGATGTTGTTACGGGGTTGCATGATATTGCTATGGCTGACTAAGAGTCGCAGTACAACGGTATTTTGTTGTAGTTGAAGCCATAATATAGAAGTTGTGTCCTCATCCACATTACTTGAGCACAACTTGCAGATAACGCCACTTACTCTGCCTCTGCTGAAGACATTGCAATGCGGTTTTGTTTCTTTGACACCCAACTCTTACATAGCTTATCACCAGGAAACTGTATCCCTCAGAAGTGCTTTTTCGAGTTATTAATGCTATCCGGTTTGATCAGCGTCTGAAATGGCTATTAGTTCAAAAGCCAAAAATCTTTGGTTACCAGGTCCCATGTTTAATGGTACCCTTTAGGTATGTAAAGATCCTTTTAACCTTCCTTGAGGTGCTTTGTGTTGGCCGTGCTTGATAACGTGCACCATGAATACTGTTGCACTAAGTCTGGTCTACTAGTGTCATGTACATGAGTGACCCGATTTTACTACGATAATCAGATTGGTCTACGGGTTCTCCACTCAAATCTACATCTAGTTTGGGTTTAGTAGCTAATGGTGGACCAATGGAGTGTCAATTGTGTTTATTATGCTTTTTCAGATTTCTAACAGCGTTACTTGGCCTGATTGATAAAATTACTTTGGGGACTGGTGGATTGTAGTCCTTTAAAAAGAACTTCTCTCCCCCATTAAGGACATTTCAAATCTACTGTGCATTAACTTTTCAAATCTTTTTGAATATTTAGGGTTTGTAGACCCAAAAATTATGTCATCAACGTAAATCTGCACAAGTAGAATATCCTCCCCGTATTTTATCTTGAATAAAGTTGGGTCAATTGTACCTTTAGTAAAGCCTTTGGACATCAGGAAGTTGGAAAGTTCATCATACCAGGCTCTTGGAGCTTGCTTTAATCCATACAAAGCTTTCCTCAGAAGGTAGACTTTTTCTGGATGATCTGGATCAACGAACCCTTCTGGCTGAGCAACATAAACCTCCTCCTTCAGTGGACCATTAAGAAATGCCGTTTTTACGTCCATCTGATAGATTGGAAAAGACTTGTGTGCTGCGTAGGCAACGAAAATCCGAACTGCTTCCAAGCGAGCAACTGGTGCAAATGATTCTTCAAAATCAATACCCCTCTTCACTGAGCATAACCTTTAGCTACAAGTTGTGCTTTGTTGCGAATGACAGCTTGATCTTCATCCTTTTTGTTCTTCCATAACCACTTTAGCTTTATAATCATCTTGCCAAATGGTTTGTCGACTAGTTCCCAGACTTTTAGTCTGTCGAACTGATGAAGTTCATCCTGCATTGCTTTGATCCATGCAGAATCAGCCATTGCCTCCTATTGTTCCTTCGGTTTTCAACAAATACTCACTGTGAGAGCGAACATACAATTTCAGATCTGTAACAAGCGTCGTCTTGTTTGAACTGGCATTGGTTGGGATTATCCACGAACTTGTTCTAATGGATGATTTACGGTTTCCATCCGGTTATCATGATTTGTGGTTGAAATGAATGGAACATTGTTATTTCAATGTTACGTGAGGAAGACTCACCCAATTTTTGTACACGGTGTACAAAAACGGATTGATTAAATTCAGCTTCTTGAAATGATTGCATTCGGTGCTTGGATCATTTTGTTGTACCCCAACCATGACCGTGAATTTTGTGCTGGATTGTAATATTCTTCACGTAAAGGACTGGAAGAGAAATTCCAACCCTTGTTGTGACGAATCTGTCTTCTCTACTGTAGGAACAACATTTTGTCTTGGGGGCACGGGGTCAGAGTTGTCATAATCTGACGCCTTTTGTCCTTGAGGAACGAGGCCTGAAAAGAGGACTATTTTCAACAGACATCTCTTGACGTTGTGGTGCTGAGGTTGAATTGTTGTGATTCAGGTACATCATCTGTGAAGAAAGAGGCTTGAGTTGTGTTGTTTTAAACCGTCATTGCCTGAAGATCGAGGCTTGATCTGCTGCGATCAAACGTCTTGTCTGAAGATGTCATCTTTTGTGTAAACCATTCTGGGCTAATGGTTTCTTAGATACAAGTAATTTCAGCCAACCAACACTCTGAGATTTCCTGCTTTTCATTGTATAGTGCATCTGCATTCTTGGTCAATTTCTTTGTTTCTTTTGACCATTGTATACGTACTCACTTACACCCAGTGTTTTGTTTGCTCTGATGAATATGATGGATATCTACATTTAAACCATGTGTGGAATCACTTTCAACCTTGCTCGTACAAGAGTTGAATAACTTTCCTGGTGGGCGAACCACTAAGACCAAAACAGTTCTTGGTGCAATTTACCCGTTAGTTGCAACCTAAGACAAGATCTAGGTTCATTGTTTTTCAGGGCCAGTGGTAGTATTTTTTTTGGTTAAGAACCTTATGTCCTGTGGGGTCTGTTTTTCTAGTTTCTTAGATACACTTGAGTTTATACGGGCATTTATCTCTTTGTTGTCTTATGGGATTTTGCATCCTTATTTGTGCAGAGGTCGATAGGATTTACCTTGAGAGGTATTCTTAAGTCTGCATTCATCATGATTTGCACTGTAAAGGCACTTTTTGCATGTAGGACATTGCAAGTCATTGAACTTCAAGAAAGGCTTTTGTTTCCTATGTTCTCCTAAGTGAACATCTTTGTTTGAAACCCGACTACTCATTGATTCTTGCCAATTCCTAGGTTTTGGTTTGCAACCATTAGCAGTGTTGGGTAATCTAGCAGGATCAATCATACTAGGTTTTCCATTCACATCTTTGTCTTTCTGAAGTTGTGCACTTTTCTTAGCTTTCTCTAGGTAGTAGTTATGAACCATGTCATTTGAGCCTACAAATTCTTTAGGTGACTGAAATGACACATGCTTTGGGTTATTCCTAGAGGGGCCAGGTGCAATCACATTGGTTTTGTTTCGAATCGACTTGTTTTCTCAATCTTGAGGCAAATTCTGTTGAGTACTTGTTTTCTTTAAACAAACCATCCAACACATTAGTTTTATTAACATGACTGTTTCGTTGGAAAACTTCTCATTTCAAGAGAATTTGAAAAAGGAGTCGGTTTTCCTAATATTGATGGTTTTGGAATTCGTAGATATCTGATTGTCAACAACAGATGGTTTATCCAAAACTCAGTTTCCACAGACTTTCCTTGCTATCTCAATGTGTTTCTTCAACTCACTATTGCTCTGATTCTTGTTTGCATTTGAGCTTGTCAAAATCCGATTTCATGATTTTGTTCACGTTCTTTTCAAAATACATTTGATCTGGTTTCTTTGCCAAATTGAGTTGTTTTTCATTTGTTCTTTACATTGTCTGAAGCAAGTTCTAAGAGAAATCGAGTGTTTTCTTGTTAGAAAAACCTTTTTAACTATAAATTATTTATGAACTTTCTATGTTAACAAGATTCAGTTTGTTTTCGAAAGCTTTATTGCAAGGACATTCACATTCTTTGATTTATGAGATACAAGCATTGTAATTCAGTCTGAGCATTTTAAATCCGGACAGAGATATGCAAATTGAACATTTCCATCTTTTGACACACACTCTTACGAGAAGTATATCATATATTATTGAAAAAATCTGCCCCTTTTCAGATTTCAAGTTTCGTTCCAACCTCTTTTTCAAGGATTTCACCGTAATTATAATCCTTCATGGCATTTCCGTTTTAAGTTCATGTTCAAAACAAAAACTATCATTTTGTGATTTTATGGAAAGAGGCATTAATAAGGTTTTTATCAAAATTCCATACCTTTTGCCGTTGGCACCGAAATAAACTACTAATATAGATTAGACCAAGCTTGTTACAAAAATCATTCTAAAATGATTGAATTTAAATGTCATGTCGTTTAAAAAACTTGTCTAATTTTACTTAATGGATTTCGATCATGGGTTGAATTAGAAAGCAACGTTCCTTTAGCAATGTATTGGTTTTGTTTTAACAAACGGTTTTTTATCCACATTGTCTTCTAGACTTCTTTTGCGCGTTCCAACTGATAAAGATACTCCAGTGAGGGTGCTTTGAAAATTTCATAAAGACTATTATGTTTTGTGTAATCATATGGTTTAACATAATCTTTATTCAATTTTGATCTACTCTCATTTGCAAGAGTCATGGTCTCTTCCCTATTGGGGGCAAATCTGTTTGCAAGATCAGAAGTATCATATGGGATCTCATACAAATAGGGCTTTTCAGATTGAGCTTTCTTGAGGTACCTTGGATTAGCAAAGGTTGGTCTACCATTATATGTCGAGCATTTGGGTGCTAACATATGAATGGTCTGAATTGACTGATTACGAGTATAATTATTTCGTTCAAAAATCTTTAATATGTTTTGGTCATTTCAACTCATCTTGTCTATTTCTTTTTATTCCCTTTATACCTAATGTCCTTTTTTTCTCTTTGAGTTTGACCTTTAAATTGATGACTTTGTTATTAAAAGTCTCTTTTTACTACTATCGTGTGTTTCTGATTGACAACTGAATTTCATAGGCTTTTGTTTTTAAACCTTCTTTAATTTTCATAAAGTCTTTTAGAGCTAATTGTCCCAGGAGTTTTCATTTAACTTTAGTTTGAAGGAATGTTCATAATCAATTGTAGCGGTCATGAATGGCTTTGTACTCTCTAACTCATTCTGTTTGTTCTGAAGTGTAATAAGAACAACTTTCGACAACTTATGCCTCCCCAGAGCCCTACTATTCATCAAGGTTAGTTCTGCCATCCGTCAGTTCTTGAGTTATTGATGAACGTTGCTTTTCTTTAATTGCTTTAAAATCGTTTTTTGTTTTCCTCCAGTATTCAAGAGTTAAATTTGCAATTAAATTAGCAAGCGATGCTCGACTATCAGTACATATTGCAGCATTTTTCTCAGAATGTTATCTCTTTATTGGCAAAAAAAACCCCCACCCCATATTTGTGTTCTTCATTGTGTTTGTACTCATTTCAATGGCGTATCCGTTAGTAGACTTGATCTGCAGGTAAGACTTCCATTACATCTTTGCCATAAAACTTGTAAATGTGCTTCCAATTTCTCTTGTTATAATCTCTTCATCTGTACAATCCCTGCTTGTTTCATCTCAAGAATTGTAACCGATGATTGAAACCTCTGTTTGAAACCTCTGCACTCGTTGAATTGCCCACTGTCTTTCACTCAACTTTTTCAACTTTCATCTTAAGCTCTTGCCTCATGATTGGGTACTTTAATCTTAACATTGATCAATGGAGATTCATGAATGGTTTGATTATTTCCATTGAATGTTTGAGCTTGACATTTTAGTGTAATCTCTGAAAGTTTTCTTTACTTCTTGATCTGATGAAAAAGTTCTTGAATAATATTGAGAGGCTTTAACCAAGTCGAGTTAATGAACCTTTCAAACTGACTTTGAACACACTTAGAGAGGATTTGGAATCCATCTCGTGAAGTGTTTCTGCATATGAGAGTGTTTTCGAAGTTATTCATGTTGTTGAGATAACGGGAAACTTAAAGGTTTGGACACCATCAACCAAAGAGTATGCTAAAGCTTGTTGATCAATGGAACAACCAGAGAAAGTTGTCTGTCTTTCGAGAAGTTGAGTGGTTGTATTTAATGTTCATATCATTTGGTTAGAGGAGTTCTCTCTTTGAAAAATCTTTTGCTGTGCATCTGTTTACTGTTTCGGTATTCTCTGGCTTCCTCTAAACAACTGAAACGTAGATGATAAGTAACCTTTGTTCCCATGTTAACGTGAATTATGAAGTGTGAACGTTTTTGGTTGGATCTTAAGTGGAATATGATGTGATTGTAGTGGCGTTTATTTATGCAATTCAACGTTCCGGGATTTTACTCGGTCTTAGATTAAAAAACCTGATAAAATGATTTAACGGGATTTTAAATAATATCAATTTGTAAAAAAAACCGTAAATGAATAATCGATTGTGGTTGAGGTTTGTTTCTTGTATGATTAATGCGTTTAAGTCATTGTGTTGGTTGTGGTTTTGGCTTATGGTTTGATGATTCTGTTTGGAAAGCCCATTGGGCGCCGTTGGATTATGATAAAATTTTATTTTACCTTAATACCAAATTTTAATTTGGTGTAAAAATATAAGCTAAAAAACGGCTATAGAAAAATTATTTTTTTATTATTTTTCCCGCCAAAAATGTTGTCGCTAAAAAAGGGGTTGACCCGAAAAAAAATTTACCCTATTACAAAAATTTGATTTGATGTAGAATAAGTTAGAGAGGCTATATAAAAAAATTACATATTACTCAAACTTTTTCCGTTACTAAAAAAAGGTCGCTAAAAAAGGGTGTCGTCTGGAGACTCTTTTTTTTGTTTTTAAAATCAAACGCTCATGCGTAGGTGTTGAGCAAACCGCCTTGTAATTTTGACCAAACCACCGTGTCAATTAAATACTCAAACCGCTGCTATTTCTTTGCAACTCCGCTTGACTAAGAATGAATTCACCAAACCACGTGACTTAGTAACTCGCCGCCAAGTTTAGTTAACTCGCCGCCACATTAATTTAGCAAACCGCCACCTGGTTTCAACAACTCGCCGTGTAATATTTTATTAATATAAAACACAACTCGACACTGTGGTCAACAAACCGCGGTTGACTATTTCCTTAAATGGTGGATCTTGTCCCCTAGCTAGTCAAACCGCGTGAAGAAAATTTACTGTAATAAGCAACACTCCATGATGAACCAAGGTCGAATTTGACAAAATCACCCAAATAAGCTTTTCTATCCATGAATCAAAGCTCTAACATGCAATACTAAGTATGTATATCAAGTTTAAACACACTTTAACTGTTTTCTTTGAGAATGTCCAAAATTAGGCAACTCTCAAGGAAGAACACCAAATAAATTCGAATCTTTTATGGTTCGATTTCGAACTAGAGCTTGTGTAAATCATGGAAATGGCAACAATACAAACATTCTTTATATTGTAGACAAGGAAAAACAACAAGATTAACTAAACAAAATAAGCTCAAAAAATAATTTGAGCATGTGGGTTTTTAACACAAAATAAGCCACAAATTTGAGCTAATTAACTACAATAATCAATCACGAATCACTTTGACTCTCGGCTACCAATTGTAGGATTCCGTTATCACACCTTCCACTTCATATTAATCGACCACGGAATCGACTAGAAAAGGGGGGGGGGGGGGGGATGGAGATAAAGAGAGTGAGTTGTTTTTGTAGAGAGAGAAAGAAGAGAGAGAGAGATGAGAGAAAAATAGGAAAAGAAAAGATTTTATTTTAAAAACAACTAACTCTTTTCTTAAATAAGAAAAAGAGTTTATATACCACCGTCGCGTTTTAAATGGACGCGTCGGATATTTAACTAGGATCCTTCGGGCTCAGGTTTTGCTTGGGATTAAAACCCGAAAACATTATACAATATTAGAATAACTATCGAGCCGATTCTCGATATTCTACTATTTAAACATTAACTAATTAAATAACAGAGACTTCAAGATACATAATGAGACGAACTTCCTGTTCGGCTAAATATTTTGAGGCTAACAGAACCTATTGAGATGTTGATGATAAGCACCCCCCACTCCCCTCTTCCACTATTGTTTAAAAGCGAATTTTGAACTTATTTGTGCTACGTGTAAGAATTATATGTTTGATGGTGTTCATGATATGTGTCTTCTTGATTTTGTGGAAAATATGAATAGCCGTGCTAAATGTGCTAAGAAACATAAAAAACAAAATATTTGGAAACCTACGGGTCATGTATTCACTACTATGAAGTAGGGACTTTAAGTGGAAACCAACAGGCAGAACTTTCACTATTATTGGTAACTCGTGCCCTTTAACTAGGATCACTTCAGCTAACGTAGTGTCTCCTAAGAAAACCACGTCCCACTTAGTTGAAACACAAAAACCAGAGCTTAAAGGGACTTAGCAGGTAAACCAAACAAATGTTTATGATTGTAGGTTCGAGTAAAAAGGCTAAGATTGTAGAATCTAAGAATGCTAACCACTCGAAACCTAATCATACTTGGGGATCCAATGCTACAGATATTCCATCTTTTCTTCTTCTTGTCATGACAGGTTGTCCAGATTGTTCTCTGGTATATGGACTCCGGATGTTCGAAACACATGACAGGGAATCGCTCTAGTCATGAACTTTGTTAGTAAATTTCTGGGTACAGTTAGATTCAGGAACGACCATATTACAAGAATTTAGGGTTATGGTGACTATCAGTGGAAATGTTACTATCTCAAAGTATGCTACGTCGAGAGGCTTGGAATATACTTGTTTTCTCTTGGTATATTTAGCGACCGGTTCTTGATGTGCATTCGGAAAAACGCTTGTTTTATTCATTAATTGAAGGTATGGTTGATATACTTTTTGGAATCACGAGACACAACAATTTTTGAACACATTTTTCTCTTGATGAATGCTTAAAATATCTCCGATCTGTCTTCTATCCAAAGCGTCAAATACTAAAGTGGGTTTTATGGCACCGTCGGTTATCGCATCTCAACTTTGGTAATCTTAACAAGCTAGCTAAAGATGGTCTTGCACGAGGCATTCCAAGACTTAAATTTCAGAAAGATCATCTGTGTTCAGCATGTGCATTAGGAAAAAGCAAGAAATCCTCCCATCAACCAAAAGCTGAAGACACTAACCAAGAGAAACTATATCTTTTGCATATGGATTTGTGTGGCCTAATGCGTGTGGCGAGTATTAACGGGAAAAGGTATATCTTAGTGATTGTCGACGATTACTTAAGATTTACTTGGGTCAGACTTTTGGGAACAAAAGATGAAGCTCCTGAGGCCATCATCAAATGCATCAAAAATATTCAAGTTCGTTTGAATGCCACCGTCGCTAATGTTCGAACAGATAATGGAACCAAATTTGTCAATCAGACACTTCGTAAATTTTATGAAAATGTTGGCATCTCGCATCAAACATCTGTTGCTCGCACTCCTCAGCAGAACGGAGTTGTCGAAAGGCGAAATCGAACTCTTATAGAAGCTTCTTGATAACGCTCAAATTATACATGTTTTCTATGGCGTTATTTGTATATATTTTATCATTTCTTATGAACTTTCGATACTTAATAGCTTTAAATTGCCTTGCAAGTTCAACTTGTAGACATTTCCCGAGGTTAGATACATCAAAATCAAAATACTTACATGTATAGAACACATCATTCAAGGAGAAGTATCAATAAACATGCCCAAAAGGCCAATGTGCAGCCGTACTTACCATTTGTGCGCAGCACTACTTCAGTCAAGAGCAGTCAAATTCTCATTAATCAACAAGTTACGCGAACAATTTCCTTTGGTGCGCCGCACTTCCCATCTGATATGAAGAATTTATGAAGATTTGATGCTAATTGTATTTACACCCTTAAATGGTGCGCCTCGCACATATTCTCTTGTGCGCCGCACTTACTCAATAAACATTTAATACTTTTCGCATGCTAAGCACCAAAGTGACCCGCACAATCTTTTGTGTGTGCCGCACTTTCACCCGAATTTCAGCCTATAAATAAAGCCTTAAAATCTCTCATTTTGATATATCACAAAAACAAAAAAACCATCTTCATACAAAACATCCATTCTTTTTTATTCATTCCTATACAAAACCCTTTCTCCAAGGATAAACACCATATCTTTGACGGGACGCTTACATCTGTTCGAACTGTTCTTCATGATATTGCTTCCAACCTGAGGATGGATTACTTGCCAAAGATAAGATGGAGTAATTTAGACCGACAATGGTCTCGCATCATGATCAAGGAGATCGACAAGCTGCAGCTCGAGAGAAGGTTAATGAGGAGCTTGGAGAAATTCGTTGGTGGGAGTGATTACGGGATTGACCTCAGGCTGCTTAAACGGATAATATGACTTTGTCATATCTTGTCCTACTATATTTTAGGTCATTCTCTCTTAATGTATAAATCTTGTGAATATGTAAATATGTAGTGCAGACTATAATTAGGCTTATATAGCGTTTGAATACGAATTTTCAAGAATTTCTTAGTAAATTTAAATTTTTTCACATTAACGTACTCAAACACCATATAATAACCTCAAAAATTAAGGGGGAGTATTAAAAGTTCCTAATACGGCTTGTTAATAATCAGAACATATTTCTCCCCAAATGCATTTATATTTAAATCAATTAATATCCAAAATATCAAGAGATTTAACATTTTTGATAAGGGGAGAAAATGTGATTAAAATATATGGCTAAAGATGTGATTTTAAGGACTCAAGTGCAAGCTTCACCCTTTATGTGCTAAACATTTTTGAATATCGATGCACACGTTAAGGGGGGTCATTTCAAATGGTTTTAAGGCTGAGAAGAATACCAAAAGACCGACCATGTCTGTAATTAATTAGAGTTATAAGATGGTTAAGATTAGGTATTCGTTCCTATGATCCAGCCAGAACCGGAGGGATCTACCTAGGGACATTCCATTAGTTAGAATAGAAGTCCTTAGGTATGATGAAAAAAAGGAGTAAAGTGAGAAAAGGGAATAATGCGGACTAAGACAGAGCTGACACTGGAACAAACCCAACAAGGTGTAAGTGATGAAGTCTTGGTAAGCATTGAAGGGGTTGAAAAATTGAAAATAAATGTTAAGATAAAGGGTGAAAAGAAAGAAGCCCTCCTCACACTTAGGCAGAAACTGGGTCAATACATATGCTATCAGAAACACTAAGCTGTTGTCTGGTATTGAAGATAGTCATCATGGACCCAGTGATGCAATGCACAACCCTTCCCAGCCACTCAAGGTCTCTCAAAAGACTCTTGTTTCATTTCTCATGGAGATTAAACACATTTCTATCGACTTTCTCACTCCGAGTTAGTAGATATTGAAAAAGTGGCAGTCTGCTCGAGCCTCCGATTACTAAAAACCAAAATGCAGACTATCGAGTTTAGAAACCATTAAAAGAGTTCATCCATAAATCTCGTTTATGAACACTCCGGAAATATGTAGATAATTCACACAATGTGAAAACAAGACTATATCAAGAGTTATGCATTATCCTTGTGATATTTCCAGAAATCAGAGAGATAATTTTAGTCTCACCCATCGCTTACAACAACAAAAAACATAAACATCATCTAAGCCGAAAAAGAGATAATCTATAAATCTCATTAGGACACTTATCCAAAATATGCTTGCTAATTCACACAATGTGAAAACAAGAAATATATCAAGAGTCCTACGTATTCTCCTTGTGATTTTGCTAGAACATCCGAGTGATACTTAAGTATTTACAGAGAAGATGGAAACCCTACTTGAGCCAACATCAAACAAGATCTTGGTAGGTGACTTATGAGATCCTACACGGATCGAACTTGTGATACTGGATATCAATTTGGTCCAGCCTATGAATTGATGGATGAATTTTGAAAAAGTTAAAACTGTTGGTGTGTTATAAAAACCGTTTGTATCTTAACACACCGACTAATTTTATAAATAAATTTTCAATCTTATGTCCATGGGAAGCCTCACAAGGGTATCTGGACATAGGAAAGTTGAACACGAATTAATGGCTTAATCAGGAAGATAGTAACTTACCGGTTCACTCTTACCATGTTGTCTGCTTTGAGACGCTCTGGTAATGAGAACGGTTAGTGCAGCTGTGAAACCATGTCAAGGAGATTCTTCGGAATTCTACCTGATCATAGGCAATATTTATACTGATTAACAGGGAACCGTGGTTGTTACAACCGTATTCGATGAAGTGACAAAGCTACTTTCGTCCATATATGTTGTTTATCACTAACCCATTCATGCAGATTTCTTAACGGCGGCACCAGTTACCCGATGACAAGTTGAAGTCAATACCACATGCTCATACTCGACCGGCATAAGTAAAGACATCATCAAAGTTCAAGTACATGTTTTAAGACCTCTGCTACTCTGATATCGTACGTCTTTCTTGAAGTGATGAAGTATTAAAGTTAAATAATTTCAAGAAATTTCCGCTACTATGATACCGCACATCCTCCACAAAGTGATAAAAGTTAAAGAATTTCAAGAAAGATGGTTACACAAGCTTTCAACATCAAAAATAGTATGAGCATGTAGGTCCAAAAGTTACAAGATCACAAGAAGACAAAGATTACAAGATGGAAAAAAGAGATTATACTTGGTTGATGATCTCAAGAAGCTCAAAGATCACATACAAGTCAAGATAAAGATATAATCTAAAGCCTAACATCTAAAGATTACTACATCAAGATTCACTAGATAAAGATCATGAAAACAAGACTACGAGCAAAGATTGAAGACATTCATAGAATGTAGAGCTTAAGTTTTTGTAAATTGGAGTGACCTACCTTAGGGGGATATTGTTAGAAATCAAGAAAAGACTCGGTCGGTCACTACCAATATGTAATAGTATAGCTCATAGCAATAAAATTTGGAAACTTACCAAGCTAACCGGGTCAACATAAGATACCCTTATGTTGACCGGCGCCCAAGTAAGTATAAATACCCCTCTCTAAACTTTGGAGAGGGTTGGTTGTTTATTTGGTTCTCACATAATACATTTCCCTTTCTTTTCTCTCTCTAAGTGCTACAACCCACTTTCTCTCTCTAAACTTACTTTCTTTCTTGGTCATTCGTTAAGTGATTTGATACATCTACAAGGGTGCAATTATAAACCCTAAGTTATGTATTATTATGTTTCAGCATAAGGCAGGGCAAAAGTGTACAAAAAAATAGAAAATAAAGTGAAAATAAAAAAAAGGGAAAAAGAAAAAAATCGAAAAAAGAAAAAAAGAAGAAAAAATGTACGAGCTGCCATTTTGCTTATGTTTTTGTTTATGTCAAAATAGTGTCAAGAACATAAAAAGAAAGAGTTTTATGTAGAGTTTGTATATCTTTGTCCTAGTATGGTCGAGTCTTGGCTTAGCAACGCCTTACCACCACCCAAATTCACCAAAACATACATAAATATTTCCCATCCGTTTCCATTTATCTTACACATATACATCACAACCCTTTAAATAAATCTTTGATAGTAATTCCTAGGTGCTTACGCCAATGTGGTGGAGGTTTGATCCTTTATCAAGCTTATGGTAATTTATATGATATGAAAGGTAATGAGTGTTATTTTCCCGTTTCCTATATTGTTATAAGTCATTATACACCTGAGAGAAAGAGAGTATCCAAACAATTATGTGAGATGCTAGTATATAATTTTTGTGGTTTTAATTACAAGGTCTAATTGGTTGTGCCATAAATTATCTTTATTGAGTAGGTTAAATGCCCCCGATATTACTATTGACTAGGTATAAAAGCTCATTTGCTTGAGGACAAGCAAATCCAAAGTGTAGGGGTAGTTGATGAGGTGTCATTTATACACTTTTTCGAGGTCATTTAACTCCCTAAATCATGCAAATATGCCTAAAATATGTGCTTAATCATTTCTTTTTGTGTTTTTAGCACTTGGATGGCATTTGGAGGAAATACACGTGAGTTGGACTCAATTTAGGAAGAAACGGACAAGAATTCAACTCTACATGTAATTGGATATCAAAAGGGCATACAGACCATGGAGACGACATCGCAATTCCCTGCGATGACGCCAGAAGACTAAAGCGACAGCGTTAGGAACTTTGGCGACCGCGTCAGAAGTAGCCGACTTAAAAGAAGCCCTAGAAGATTCGGCGGGGCTACGGCGTCACAATTAACAAGCGAACGTTGTCGCGATTTATTTCCTATATATACAAACCCTAGTTTTTCAGTTTAAAGTGTGGAATTCGTGAGGAATATTTAGGGTTTAGTTTTTCAGACTTTAGGTTGATTTTAGGGTTCTCAAACCCTATTGTATCCACCGTTACTCCATGTTTAATTAAAGTAAAGTTCTTTTATCCCTTTAATCTTTCGATATTTCTATGTATTGTTTGATTAAATGTTTTTCGCTTTCTATTAACATGTTAAGCTAAATTAATTAGTGTTTGCTTATGATTGCATGAAACATGGTTTGTAATTCCTTTTACTATTGCTTCTTGTTGGTGGTGTGTACGTTAGGCTCTAGAAAACTAGCTTCTTAATTGCTTGCGAAGACGTCTAGGGAAACGTGATTGTGTAGAAAGGATACCATCGCAATGGTCTTCATACTACCTTTCCCTAATATGGTTGATCACCTTTTAAGTGTTTGAATGCATGTAATATACTCTTAGGGGCCTTGTAATAGTCTGCATACTACCTTACTTGTGCGTTCCCTTAACGAAATATTACACAGACGGCGGGTTTATGTAATTCATTCATGAATTAGGAAATACTTACACATTACATCACAAGGGTAACTAAGGAGGAGTGCATGATTAAGTGAACACGTTTGTTTAGCTATACGAGTTTCCACATAGTTAGTTTAGATTTAATTTAGTTTATTAGTTAATTAGCTTTAAAACAAAACCCCCTTCAAACCTGAGATTTTACTTGCTTTCTTAAAACATAAAAATACAAAAATAATCTTCTCTCAACCCTTAGACCTTAGTTACATTTAATTCGAGCCTTCACAAACTATTCCCCTAAAGAATGATAACAACCCCTGAGTCTTGCCTATACTACACTGCAACGATTATGTACTCTGCCTAGAGGATTGTAAAACTTTTGCGTTTATAATATCCGCATCACCACTCCACAATCATCAACATTACCAATCTCATCCTGACTCAGTTCCAATTCATCATTAGTGCATTCTTCCATCTCTTGCTCCCCAATCTCCACATTTTCCACATTTCCCCAATTCTTTGCTCAGAACCCTAATTTCAGTTTGAACTTCAATCTTCTCCTCCGTCACCTCTTGCTTCTTATTGAGATCACAAATAGTATTCTCATACCTGTTGGGGATACGTATTTTCCTTTAACAATTCCACTTTTTTGCCGACATGTTATTTTAGAAAAAAATAACAATATAGCCTGATTAGCTCAACAAAATGATGAGTAACACTCCTAATTAATGATTTTAGAAGAAAATTATACAATGGGGGTTTTGGCGCCAAAATTCTGAGTTCAAAAACTAGAAAAAATGGATGAAATTTTAATTAACCAGTATCAAACTGTGTGAAATTCACTTCTGAATCGAATGCACAAATCGGTTTTGAAAATTAGAGTGAAAATGGAGAGGAAATGAAGCTTTTTTTAAAAAATTAATAGTGGAAAAAAGGCGAGAGAATTAGTTATAGGAGAGAGAAAGAGAGAGAGACAAAGTTTAACTGTGCTATTATATAGCTAGAAAGTTAAATATAACTAAAAAGAACGTTTTCAAGGATACAGGTACAAACTTGCTTATAAAAGAATGTTTTTTCTATTTTTTTTACAAGGAGAAAAGCAAGAACTGTTTAAGTTAAAAATAAGGCAACAATGTTATTTTGCTTGAAAAATGCAAAAAAAAAAAGATACTTGATGCCGAACACCACATAAAAGTGCCAGGTGCACTGGTACGAATAACATGCCATAGGTACTTCACGTCAGCGCCAACTCTTTGCATCTTTCCAATAACACACCAATAATTAAATCACTCTTCCCAGCAAAAAACCAATAGCATGTCATTCGTCTCCATTTTAGTTTCTCATATAAAAGTCTATTTGTTTCTTTATATAAAATTTATAATTAATGGTATTATACGACTATTTAATATAGCTAGAAAGTTAAATATAATTAAAAAGAACGTTTTTTAAAGAAATAAGTACAAACTTGCTTATAAAAGAATGTTTTTCTATTTTTGTTACAAGCTGTAAGGCAACAATATTATTCTGCTTGAAAAATGCAAAAACAAAAGATACTTGATGCCGAACACCACATAAGAGTGTCGGGTGCACTGGGTATGAACAACATGTTGTAGGTACTTCACGTCAGCGTCAACTCCGCATCCCTCCAATAACATAATAATAATTAAAACACCCTCCTAGCAAAAACCAATGGCATGCCATTCGTCCCCTCCCCCCTCCATTTTTTTCTTTTTTTCATTTTAATTTAAATAAACACATTTTATTCCACTAAATAAAGAAAATACAATTGGACTAAAAAAATAAATTGTTTGTTAACTTAATGTAGTATAAATGGACTAACAATGTAATAAATGGACTAACAACGTAATGTAAATAACAAAAAGGTTAAAAATGGACTAATAATGCAATATAAGTTACAAAAGGGTTAAAATGAAAAAAAAAACTAAAACAAAAAACACCATCTTCTTCCACGAGTTAGCGCCAAAACCGGCAAAAAACACATGTTATTAGTTTACAACACCAACAAATAAATGCAAACACAAACACAAAACCTCACACATAAACACAATACCCACTTGAAAAAAAAAATACGAATAACATTTCGTTGTTGCGATGGCTAAAAAAAACCTACGGCGCGTCAATGACGCCGTGGCCGGTGCACTATGATGGCGACATAAGAGAATTCTTTTTGTTTTGACGAGGTCACAACTGTCTTTGAGGGTGTGCGGAGTGGGCGACCGCACAGGGCCTCAAAAATTTTAAGGGCCCCGAAATTTGTCCCGTTAACAATTATATGCATGTGTACACGTATTTTTTCGAAGAAAACAATGTTTAGATGAGAAAATACCTTAGTTGAGTAATATGTTAAATGTTTAGATAACTAATTTGCATTATATCTTATAAATTGTGACACTTTATATATAACATTTCTTTTCGAAATACCTCATTATATAATTTCGCTCAAAGCCCTCAAAAATTTCAAAAATTTAAAGACGGTCTGGTCACAACGCCCTACACCCAGCTCTCTAAGAAGCTTAGGCAGTCATAGGACAAAAAAAACATAATACAAAACATGAAATTTTGAACCTTTAAGAGTTAAGACCACATGACTATAATTGGCGTGTATGCAACAGAACCAAATATTGCGGTGTGATTCTTAGACTACTTGGAAATTTGGAATGGTATCATCTCTCACATTTTATGTAAGCGTCATCTCATTATTCCCTTTTTATTTACATCCTCTCGCTCACTTTCACTCACAATGGTCTCATCACATCACTTTTCAAAAATTACTTTTTTTATTAAAAACTATTTTTTTTTCATAAATCTAAAAGAATACATAGATAATTAAAAACATAAATGTACGAAATAAAAAAGTAAACAATACATAGATAATTAAAAACCTAAACTAATATGGTAAATTTCATCTCTCCTTGATCGCCCGCTTTATCTCCAAGGCCCGATCGAGGTAAATTTTAGTCAAGTGATCAGTAGGCTGCATATAGAATATTTATCCTTTGAACGTTGTTCGTATTCTCGCATTCTCAACTCTTGTTCCTTTAGTTCTAGCTCCTTCTTTCTGATCTCCAAAAACACTTCCTAGTTTTGTGACTTTGTCGCGTTGTACGGCTCGGTGAGACTTGCATATTCGCTGACCATTAACCTAGCCAACGCTTACTCGTTGCCAGATGTTGACGATGCCGACGACGCCGCCCCTTTCTTCTTTGCTCTATCCTTGCCCATTGGTCGTTAAACTTACTACACATCCTCCTCCTCGTCGTATCCAGCCTGCATATTTAAATTAAGACCACCCTTCGTTGATTGCGTCGTGTTGAATGAACAAGAGCCCGAAGACTTATATCTCTTGTTCTTCTCCTATTTCTTTGCTTTGTCTGGAATTTCCACCTCCTTCCATTTTGAACAATCTTTTAATTCAGCACACGCATGCATAAGTGTAAACAAGACTCCATATTCAGCTTGATATTTTAAAAGTGCCTGTTGGATGTAATCCCCGTCTCTGGCTCCACAAACCGACCTCCGAGTAACTTTATGGTACACACCACAAAATTGAGCAACTTTAGGACGCATAGTCTTCCATTTTCCGTGACAAGACAATTTTTCTGCATGTGTTCTAAAATCTCAATCCAAAACCCAGCCTTCTTTCTCGTATAACCAAGAGCACTGTCACACCCCCAAACGGGGCCTGGACAGAAACACGTGTCCGGAGGCGTGACGTCATAATATTCATCACACAAGATACAAAGAACGACCTTTAAGGGTACGTTTAAAAATCCAACATCGTTGCATTAATTTAAAATAGTTAAGGTTTTACATAAGTTCAAAGATAATATGCGAAAGCGAACAAAAGGTTTTAAAGTTTGACAACAATGTTAACATAGATAATAATAGTTCTTGAAAATCGGTCCAATGCAAGGCAACACCATAAAGCAAACAAAGACATCCACAGCTAAGCACCTGAGAAAAACATGCTAAAACGTCAATATAAAGTTGGTGAATTCATAGGTTTGAATTTAGTATTAAAAGTGGACCACAAGTTCACAATACGCACGTGACAATTATAACAGATACAACTTCACATAAAAAGTATTTACTATTGCGCTAAGCTCATGACACCGAAGCTCAATTAGAAGGAAGCATATTATATTCCAAAGAAGAATTAATTGCCCTAAAGGTATTTGACCAAGATCACCTAGTGAAATCCGACATGGTATATATCCGTTTATCGGGAGCCCCGTGGGTAGTGAGCGCTACTCACCCGGATATGGATAATTAGTCTCAATAGATTTATTTACAACATTCGCGCTTACTTAACCAGTCCATTGGTTAAGCAATTGACGGTTCATGATAGTTCGGCCATTAGTGGTCTATTCGCTACTTAGGCAACACGTAATCAGGAAAAAGGTAACGTAAAGTAACTGTGTCCATAGTTTAAAAACAAGCAATGTTTCTCACCCCAAAGTAGTAAAGTAAAAGTAGTAAAACGTGGGGCTATGAACTCACCTTAGCAAGATGAGCAAATGATAAATCGCGCAAGTAAAAGATGATATAGAAATCTAGCCGCGACCTAGAATAATAACGCGTCTTAGAAACACAAAAAGTATGCCAAGAATTGCATAATATGTTCATCACCAAAAGACATCCATGTGTGTTTTTGTGCTTTGACTTTAATTAACAAAACGTGACTAAATAAAATTATAGAGTTTGCCGTTAAGTTTCGACGTTTAACCAAAAATTGCTATTTTTAGTAAGTTTCTATTTTAGGAAAGTTTTTAGTTTCGGGACGTTAATATCGTCCCCTATATTTGCTTAATCCATATTTCCTTAAGTGCACTAGAGAAATCTAAACGTTTAACTTCCATGTCCATCTTGCTAAAATTCACCAAATTTACCATTTTTAGTAACTTTAACGCTTTTCCTAAAATGTGATAACGACGTCTTTAAATGATACTAATCAATATATATGTGTTACTATATGATTCGCTAGTGTTTTAAAAGCTCAAAATATCTCGAAAGTGTCCGAAAACCCATTTTACTATTCACATCAGCAACCATGTAAATTATTTTGCCGAAAAATGTTTCAAGTTTCATTTGGCTTTAACTTGGCCGTTTTAATTCCAATTTTAGTGTGCGATATATGAAAAACTATCTATTCTAAACGAGCTCTCCAAAAACTACTTTTACGCCTAATGAAAACATTCCTAAGTCGCTCAAAACCTCAAAACCATTTCGGATCAGCAACTACCTTTTTCACAAACGCTTCCAAAAATCACACCAAACTTCACAATAGTGCCTAGTCTAGCCTAATCTCCATTCACAACTAATCCACTACAAAACCACACCTAAAACTAACATAATCCCTTCATTTCTATTGTTGCAACTCTCATCCAACTCTCATCTCACCAAGAACATATTATTTAACTTAGTGAAACAAAGTAACATCATTATTTATAAAATCTTGTTTTATAATCTTTCAAAAATTAAAACACAACATATGGATGTATGGATCTTGAACATATATGAAAGAACATAAGTAGATCACAAGAAAAGATTCAAGACACTTACAAGAATGAAGAACAAGTAGAGAAATCACAAGATCTAAACCCCAAAATACTAGATCTATAAAACCCAACAACAAATCTTGAAACCCTAGTATATAAACTCTTGAAAGACCCTTGAAATCAAAGAACCAATACTTCAAACCACCTTAGATGTTATTAGAAATAAACCTTGAATTCTTGGATTATGCACGAAATCAAAGATAATGGAAACGCTAAAAGGGGTATGTGTGCCATGAGCTTCAAGAGGGGAGGAGTGAAAGAAAAATTTTGTTGGTGACTTTGGAAATGATATGAAACCCTAATTAGTGATGTATTTATAGGAAAACATTAGGTTAATGGTGTGTATAATAGTGTACATGTGACCAACACACACCAAAGGTGTGTATATGTGTGTGTGTGTGTATGTTCGGCCGAAACTAGGCCAAGAGAGGGAGCCAAAACATTTTTGTTAACTATGGTCCAAGTCTTATGTTATGATTTTGAATTTTCAAGTCAAAGGGAGTACATGTGACCAAGGGATCACATGCTTATGGCTAACATATGGTTTTGTGTATAAGAATGACATTCTCATGTGTCTTTTTCATGCACACATGCATGAGATTTTCAAAAAGATGCTATTGTATTTAATTTCAAGACTTATGGTTGCATTTGGTTTGGTTTAGGCGTCCAATTTTACTAGAGGGGGAGGGGCTGAACGAAAATTTTGGCTTATGATTATGAGATGGACGTTAACTAAAGTTTACACGAAAAGATTTTGGGTTTCGGAAGTTCCGTTAGGTCAAAAACGCGAAAAACATAATTTAAACGTTAAAGCGTAAAAATAAATACCGGGTGTGATCGTAAACTACGAAACACTTAGAAAATATAAAATAACTCATACAATATCTAAACTAATCAAAATCCGAAGTCAGAACGTGTCCGATGATGTTTTTCAGATTTACGCGGGTTAACTTCCCGATAAACTACCCGATTCAAACGTAACGTATAAAAATAAAAAATAATGATCAGAAAAGTTTAAACTATTGACCTAAAATTTTTAGGGTGTGACATTCTTCCTACGTTAAAAGAGCTTTATCCTCAAAGCATAAGACGTGGACTAAGGATTAACAAAAAGGCGAGGGTACTTTTTCTTCATTTGATCTTCACGCTCCCAAGTAAACTCGGGCCCTCGTCTTGAATTCCAACAAGCCTTCACAATTTAAATGAGGCTTTGCTTTAGCCATTTAACTTCTCGATCCATAATTTCAATCGGTTCCTCAATGAAATTAAGCTTGTCATCAATCTGGATCTCATCCAACGGATAGCATAGAGGTTCGTCTTCCAAACACTTATATCAAATTGTGAAACATGAAAAAGTTCTAATGAACTCGGATCAATTGCTCTGGGAGTTCAAGTCGATAGGCAATCGTCCCACTTTGGCGAGAATCTTGAAAGGTCCAATATAGCGAGGGTTCAGCTTCCCCCCTTTGCCAAAACGTATCACCCCTATCCATGGCGACACTTTCAACATGACCTTATCTCCAACCTCAAATTCGAATGGCTTACGTCTCCTATCGGTGTAGCTCTTATGTCTATCTCGTGCAGCTTGAATACGCTTCATGATCTGAATGATCTTCTCAGTTGTTTCATGAACAATTTTCGGACCAATAGTTGAGCGTCTCCAACCTCGAGCCAACAAATAGGCGATCGACATTTTCGGCTATAGAGAGCTTCAAACGATGCGGCTTTGATACTCATGTGATAACTATTGTTGTAAGAAAACTCCACCAAAGGTAGGTGTATATCCTAACCTTTCCTAAAATTAATCACACAAGCACGCATCATGTCCTCCAAGGTTTGGATGGTTCTTTCACTTTGACCATTAGTTTGTGGATGGTAAGCAGTACTCATATCTAATTGAGTACCTAGGGCTTTGTTCATTGATTTCCATAATTGAGATGTAAATTTACTATCTCGATAAAAAATAATCGAAACCGGCACTCCATGCCTCGAGACTACTTCCTTCAAGTATTGTCTCGTCAACTTCTCCATTGAGTCAGTTTTCCTACATTGTAACAAATGAGCGGATTTCGTGAGTCGGTCAACAATTACCCAAATTGTATCTTGACCAGTTGATGTCTTTGGTAACTTAGTAACGAAATCCATAGTGATGTTCTCCCAACATCCGATATTGGGATCAACTGTTGAACCCAACAAACCGTAGGTTTTGGTATTTCGGCCTTGACTTTGCATAGGGTCAAAGCATTTTACTGAACATAGGTGGCAATCTCTGCTTTCCTTTCGGCCACCAATACAGTTTTCTTTAAATCTTGGTAAAATCATGACCATCCAAGATAAATTGAGTATTTTTTGACTTATGCGATTCATTGCAAAATCAACTCTTCTTAATGTTATCCTCGCCAGAATCCAACTTCTCCATTTAATCATAACATACCATAGCCCGTTTAGCTCTAGCTTCTATAATCATACCACACCAGATATTTGGTTTCCAAAATTTCCTCCTCTTCCTCGCCTCAATTTTTCTGAGCGTTAAATTTGCACAGGAAGGTTTAGACCAGTCGTCAAAACTAAAGCTCGAACTCGTAGTGACTTATTCCATTCCTTTCGGCTTAAGGCATCCGCCACCACGTTCGCCTTTCCTGGATGATAACGAATCTCGTAGTCGTAATCGCTCAACAACTCTAACCATCTACTCTCAATAATTCCAACCATCGAAGTTGTCTCATGTTCAACTCTTTCTGATCAAGAATATGTTGCAAGCTCTTATGATTAGTAAACACAACGTATTTTGTGCCGTATAAATAATGTCTCCACATTTTGAGAGCAAACACTACAGCTCCAAGTTCTAAGTCATGTGTAGTGTAATTCTTCTCATGAATCTTGAGTTGGCATGAACTGTAGGCTATGACCTTCTCCCTTTGCATCAGAACTGCGCCCAACCCTTTACGAGAAGCATCACAGTAAACCACAAAGTTTTCACTACCTTTGGGTAAAGCCAAAATTGGTGCACTACACAATTTCTGCTTCAACAGCTAAAATGCAGCTTCTGCCTTTTCACTCCAATCAAACTTTACGTTCTTTTGTGTCAGCTTCATCATAGGCTTGGCAATTTTTGAGAAACCTTCGATAAATCATCGGTAATAGCCAGCAAGACCTAGAAATTGACGAATCTTTGTCGGAGTCTTAGGCGATGCCCAATCCTTGATTGACTCAATCTTAGCTGGGTCTACGTGAATGCCTTCACTATCAATCACGTGACCAAGAAATTGTACCTTTGATAGCCAAAGTTCACACTTTGAAAACTTGGCGTACAATTCTTCCTTCTTAAGCAACTCCAAAATTAACTTAAGATGTTCTGCTTGCTCTTCCTCGCTCTTGGATTAGATCAAGATGTCATCAATAAAAAACGTTTACGAATTTACCTAAGTATGGCTTGCACACCCGATTCATCAGATCCATGAATACCACCGGTGCGTTGGTTAGTCCAAACGACATCACTTGAAACTCATAGTGACCGTAGCGTGTCCTGAACGCCGTCTTTGGAATGTCTTCCTCTCAAACTCTGAGTTGGTGATAACCAGATCTCAAGTCGATCTTAGAGTAGACTCTTGACCCTTGCAACTGATCAAATAAGTTGTCGATTCTCAGGAGTGGGTATTAGTTTTTCACAGTCAGCTTGTTTAGTTCATGGTAATCGATACACATCCAAAAAGATCCATCTTTCTTTTTTGACAAACAAGACTGGGGCTCCCCAGGGTGAGGAACTTGGTCTCATGAACCCTTTATCAGAAAGTTCTTGCAGTTAAATGGACAGTTCTTGCAGTTTCGACGGTGCTAATCTATACGGGGCGCGTGCCACAAGTGCAGCACCTAGGACCAAGTCGATTTGGAATTCGACTTGTCGCATTGGCGGCAATCCAGGCAAGTCTTCTGGAAAGACTTCCGGAAAGTCCCGTACGATAGGCATGTCCTCAAGTCGCTTCTCCTCCGACTTGTCTTCGGTTTCATTCTTCGTAATTTGTGCCAGAAAAATTGGGCAACCTCTCTTAATATATTTCTGAGTTTTAGTGCATGATATAATGCTCAACTTTGACTTCTTTCCTTTGTCACTACTATCACCTTGGACTATCAAAACTTTGTCTCCATAAGGAATCCGTACAATCTTTTCTTCACACATGATCACCGCATGATGGTTCGCTAACCAATCCATGCTGATGATGACGTCAAAACTACCAAGTTCTACCGGCATTAGGTCAATATTGAATGGGTGATCTAACAATCCTAACGTACAGCCTCTAAGTACGGTATTAGTTTCAAAAATTCTTCTGTCGGCTAATTTGACAGCATAGCTAACGTCTAAAGTATCAGGGGTTACATCAAGTAAAGTACTAAAAGTAGTCGACGCGAAACTTCGATCGGTGCCTGAATCAAATATCATAGAATTATAATGGTTATTGAGAAGAAACGTACCCTTGACGACATTTGAATCGGGGTTAGCGTCTCCTCCACCCAGCACATATGCTTTTCCTCTTGCTTCACTAACACCATTCTTGTTTCCCATTTTGTTTCCATGGTTTTGATCTTTCAGCTTTGGGCAATCACTCCTGTAGTGTCCTTGCCTTCCACACTCGAAACAGGTTACAACCCTCTGATTCACTACTTGACCCCTCTGAGTAGAAGTAGTGGAATTTGTGACCTTACAATCCTGGGTCAAATGCCCAACCTTGTTACACTTCCCACATCTCACAGTGCATGGCCCTTCATGATGAAGCTTACATTTGTTGCAGAGAGGCAACGGTCCATTATACGGTTTTCTCTCATTGTTGCCAGCCGTATAGGCTCTTGCCACATTCTGACCTCCAACATTTGGCCTTTTGAATGGTGGCTGCTGTCCACGGTTGTCTCTCTGATTGACCTCCAATCTTCTTTTGTTTTCAGCATTTTTCACAGCATATCCCTTCAACTTTTGGTCCATTAAGTTGTTGGCAATACAAACAACATCTTGGAGTTTTGTAGGTTCAGCAGCAATTACATTCCCTTGGATGTTATCGGGGAGACCTCCAATGAATTTCTCAACCCGATCCTCCTCCTCGGGGACCATCTTGGTGCACATCATAGTCAACTCTTGAAATCTCTGAGTATAAGCAGCCAAATCATTGTTCTTCACGGTTAAATTCCACAGCTCAGATTCCATCTTTTGAATTTCATTTCTTGGGCAGTACACTTCAGCCATTAGCTTCATGAGCTCTCTCCATGACATGGCAAATGCAGCCTCAGCTCTAATAGTCCTCTTATGTGAGTTTCACCAAGTTAGTGCACTGTTTAACAGTGTGCAAGTAGCATACTTGACTTGGGTGGTGTTTGTTTTTTTATTAAGATGTCTTAACAGGCTCTTAATGAGCCAAACCTCTGAATCGGTCAGACGTTTTGGGCGTTCAGACCGTTTGTTTTTTCCTTTTCATTCAGACGCGGTTAGATGTTAAAACATCTTAATGGTCTAGACTTGAGAGGGGTATCTTAATGACTCTTGTTGGCATTTAATAAAATGAAAAAACGTTTTAGGGGAATTTATTAAAAATAAAAAAACGTTTAGATCCCTTATTATAAGTTTAATTAGAGATATTTGCATCGTGTGTGATTACTAGCTACTCAAATGATATATTGTTCAATTTTTTGATAGTTTGAACACACGAGACCCTTTTCCAATTATCAACTTATATAGTGTGTGTTGTGTTCTTGCAAAGGGTGCTGATGGCGCAACTATATGAGTTTATGTTTTGTAATATTAAACAGAACTACTACTAGTAGCTGCAAGGACTTTAATATATGAGATTATATTGTGTAAACGCTTAAGCGATGAGTATATTCTTCAACTTATACGCGATGTGCTTAAACGCTTAAGCGATGAGTTTTTCTCATTATATAATCACCATAAAGTACATGATAGTAACAATTTACAAGATGATAATGTTGTCGATGAAGATGTTCGATCATATAGAATTACGAGATTCAATTGCGGCATAATGTCCTTGAATGTTTTAGAGTATGACATTTTATTTTCATGTTGCTAGACTATGTTAAATTTATGACTCAAATGTTTTCTTAAATGTACGGACGTGTTTATATTTTGTAAGATTGAAACTGTACAACTTTCAGACGTTTAAAAAACAAACAGTCTTGTTAGATTCAGATTTAGACATTTACGCCTCAAATTCATATTCAGATGTTGCTTTTCAGATCAGATATAGAGCCACTTAATAAACAAACATCACCTAGGTATTCTCTGGACAATTGCTGATATGAAACATGTTTCCATCTTCTCCAACCACCTTATCAACCCGACAACTTCTTTCCATTCCCTTGAAGTTTGAGTGGTTTGACACTAGACAACAAAAATTTCTTGAAGTCTTGGTATGTACACTCTCCGAGCAACAGGCCACTAGCATCCCCAATTATTCACACCTTGGATTTCCATTTCCACCATTTCCATTTCCACCATTTCCATCTCTACCATTTCCATCTCCGCCATTTCCATTATCACCGTCACTGCCGTTTTGGCTTTGATTCTCAGCCTCAAGAGCACTGGCAGCACGGGTTGCCTCATAAGCAGCCAACGCTTCTTCCACTTGTCAGTTAATGAGTTCTTCGATTGCCTTTGGGGTCATACCAGACCGAGTGATAGTCATGTTCTACAGCACAAGACATAGTACGCGGTAAGATTCAGTACGAGATATAGCCATTATAAATGGTTAATAAGGTTTATATAGGAAAATACAATAGAACATGTTTTGCCAGAACAAGTAAATAACAATAAAGATAAATACGCGAGAGAATCCAAACAAGCTTTTCATTTCATGAATAAAAGCATAATTCGGTTACAACTAATCCAAAATAGGTACATGATTTATGATTATTTCTACTGCTAACATCTAGACCTAACCATCAGTCTAATGTCCTACATGATCAGGGTACTACTAGTCTAAGGGCGAAAACCCAATCGCCTCTCAACAAACGACTCCAACCTCCTAAGTCTCCTCCGAGTATCATCACAATCCCTATAAACCTGACAAAACTCCTCCTGCGAAAGTGCCATGTGCCAACAAAGACTGTCAACCCGATCTCTCTCTATACTCAACATGGCTTGAACCTTTAGGTACTCCAGTCTTAAACTCCTAATCCTCTCAACCAAACTAGCTCTCTCTCTACTAGCTACCAACTGACTAGTCTCTAACTATCTCTAAGTGGTCTCAATCTCAGTAATCTTATCAATACGAACCTCTGACATGTAGTGAACTATATCATAAATGGTAAACTTAAGATCAGGAATACCTCTTCTAGAAGACTCAGGACTATCACCAATAGCCAATGGATCTACAACGATATCTCTCATGTCTGCCGCACTCGCCTCTGCCTCAAACTCCTCATCATCCCCCT
>BQNB010060411.1:0-36935 GCA_026074375.1 Tanacetum coccineum
TATATATATTTATCATTACTTCCTTATTAGTTATATAAAAAAAATCTGTATTATTTTGTTTGGGCCTATAGTCGGCAGCAAAGGGGAGGGCTAATGGGCTTTTACATTTTTTTTATTAATTCTATTGTTATTTAGGCCCAAGAATGATTAGTTAATGTTTTAAACTTGTAAAACAAAATTTTCGACACGGTTTCGGCTAAAACGCAAGAAAAGTCGAAAAATACTAAAAACAAAAATAATTATGCTTTCGAAGCCAAAATATAAAATTATCGATTTTTCAAACGCTAAAACGGATAAACTTAAATTGTACGATTCGCGAAAGTTTTGAAATTGACGATTTTAATAAAAATCGACTAAAATAATAAAATGAATTATTTATAATTTAGAGAATAATTATAAGTTCGGAATAAGTAGTGACCTTAAATACGGGGTTTTACATCCTCCCCTCCTTAGGGGAGCGCTGTCCCGGTGCTCAATTCACCTTATTCGTCAACGGTTTACTTATGAAGAGATGAGGAAATGCTCAAGTCCTCATCGAGGTTTCCAATGAAAATTTAAATGAACAAAAGTCAAAAGATCCAATATATGTAACGTGCATAAGCGAACGAAATCCTTAAAAGAAAGGATAAAATACATAACTCAAAGAAAAGCCATTGGGAACAAAGAATTTTAACAAGTCGTCAATTCTTGGAAGCGGATAATAGTGATTTACTATTGGCTTATCAAGTTCATGGAGGTCGATACAAATTTAGAAAAACCCATATAACAAATTATGAGTCGAAAGGAGTTCATAGCCCAAAGAATGATTCGTACGCACGCTATGTCGGGTACACATAAGCCCACTTATTTATAATTTGTCACTTACAAAAAGAGGCGTCCCAATCCTTGTAAGTAATAATTTATAAACTTATGGTTCGGCGGTTTATAATTTCCTTATTCAAATGAAGAAGCGTCCCAATTCATTTCAATAAGACGATTATAAATCATCCTACTTAAGCATGGCCGACACAAAACACAATATCAAAACAATGTTACAATAAGTAAAAAGGAGTGTCTACTTGACGGCATGATTCTTCAAAATCATAAGAAGTAACAAGAAGAGTAATGAGACGTTAGTCCATCATGTTCCAAAGGTAAGTGCCAAAAGACGGCACGATCCGAGGTGACAAGATAAAGCCGTACTCCCATCAATTGGAAGATTTCAAAACAATGGATTACAAACACAACATACGCGATTCAAAAGCATAAGAAGAGTGTTCGGACTCGGAGTCGAACAATAAAATAACTAGTGGAATTGACAAAGTACACCGAATGTCAATATTATCAAAAAGAAAATAAAATAAAGTCACGTTAATGTTTCGGAGATCACCGCATCGCTCATAAAATATCAAAGAAAAAGAACTTATTAAGACTTACCATAGTACTATACACATATGTAGGTAATTATCATTACATAAACATTTCTGCCCTTTGCAATCTGACTTAATGGACCTATATTTCAAAATTCGTAATAGGTATAAACGAACGGTTTTCGCCTTAAACAAGATGTTAGACTCTAGTTTATTGAGATTACCAGATAAATACTCAAAGTGTTAAGATCCTAAGTGAAGTTATCATTTTACCATCATGTGCCAAATCTGATTATTTAAAACGTTTTCTTGTTCTATCGTTTTTAGCATAATTCCCATTTTATAACTCCGTTTGACCCAAACGAAAGCCCATGTTTAAGTTTATCTAATTCCTACAGGTTTGGCTTGAAAAATGAGGTACTTAATATGAAAACATCTAGACATAAATTCATTTGAAAATCTGGGTACAATTTCTAGTTTGTTTCGCCATTTTGGTAGTAACTCATTCATCCGGAATGATTAAGGCTCTATCCAAAGGACCACATGGTCCTCATATGTTGTACCCTTCACCCATGTAAAATTCCAGTAACCTCCAAGTCAAATAAAATTAGTTATAAGCCTAACTATCTGCATTACAAATTATGGGTACACACTAAGTTTGTTTCTACGGTTTTGGTCGTATCTTGACCATCCGGAAGAGTTGGCGTTCCATCCAACTCGCCACTAGGACCTAACATGTTAAACTATTAATTAATGAAAAGATACAATAGGATTTAAGTAAAAAATTTCCGATTAAAATACCAACTTTACTCGAAAGTTCCAAAAAAATAGACGAAATTAACTGTAAATAGTCAACACTTATATGAATTACTCTTATATATATAGATGGCAGTGATCCCGAAGATAAGCGTAAGAATTTGAGAGGAGAGTATCTCATATATGTATGAGTATCCATATATAATACTGGTATTGACGTTCGAGGGAGAAAGTCAAAAAACAGGAAGTACGCGATAATCGGAATGGTCAGCGTATATATAACCGACCAATATAAAGAAATTTATATGACGTCATAAGATAGACGTATGGGAGCAAAATAATAACCAAGCATTATATTCATTATTAATATAATAGCAATAAGGATGCAAAAGGGAGCATATAAGTTACCTAGGAGCAAGCGCATGTGGATATCGGACAATGGTGAATGACTCATCAAAATTTTCAAAAAACGGTTATAGTTTAGGTTTTGAAAACAACCTAGTTCGCTACAACGAGTGCTCTGATACCACTCTGTAACACCCCCATAAAATCACAATGCAGCGGAATACCACTTGGGGTGCTACTTCGTAGCATAAAATACAAGTTATAGAAAATGACCTCAAAAGAGACGTTTAATAAAATTTCACATTCGATTTAAATTAACCAGAGTAAATTCAGGTCCTAATAATTTCTTTTTAACAAAAGTTACAAGAGTTTAAACATGACTCCTTTGTATAATTTAATAATAAATGGTTGTCGAATGTGAAGAAAAACCAAGTCTTTAAAGTTTTGATATTCGCGCATCCAAATTCTCCCAGTGCTCAGCTAGCAATATAATAACCTGAGAAAATACATGCAAAAACATCAACAATAATGTTGGTGAATTCATAGGTTTAAGTAAAAGCAGTATTGAAATAATTCAAGTAAATATTTCAATAAGAAAAGCAGCGCTACAACATTTCAAAGTATTATTTCAAAAATCCAAGTAGTGATTCGATAAATCAAGTAATATTCAATAGTGGACCACAAGGTTTAAGATCAGCCAGCAACAGTATTTCATAGTATCATTCAACATTACCGCATTGAGCTCATGAAACCGAAACCTTGACAATAACGCATATCAAATGCAAATACAGTTGCCCCAGTAATAGGTATTATTGCCTCATACCTACGATTCTCAATACAAATCGCCTGTTAAAAAGGTGCTCGAAAGAATTCGATTCAGACCTCAGACGGGGTTGCCAAACCCAATAGATCTATTAAATGTACTAGCGTTCACCCCTACAGGGAAATTAACGGTTCATAAAATTAGGGACTTTGGCAATAGCGACTCATGCATATAATTTCATAATCGGGTCAGGCATACCCTTCAAGCACTTATGTTCCATTAGTAAAACAAATAATGTCTTCAAAACTCACGGTTTTGTAAATAGATAATCAATAATCTCAATCATGTAGTAAGCAAATCAAGCTTTAATAAATTTATGAGTAAACAACCATGTATCAAACATGTATTAGAAATCATGTAGTAAACAAGTAAGAGCTTTAGTAAAAACATTCATGTAATGCTTATGTGGTAGAAATCAATAGGTTTACTTAGTAAAACGAGCATGTATTCTCATCTCGAAAATAGTTATGAAAACTATTAGAAAGAGAAAAGAAGATGGGGCTATTGCAAACTCACAAGAAGCAATGAAGTAGTGCCAATCAAGAAAGCACAAAAAGATGGAACGTCGAAAATCAACCGCGACCTATTAATAATAATAATATATTATTAATATTCGAATGATATAAAATATGCAACTTATTGTAATTATATCATGTATATATATATATATATATATATATATATATATATATATATATATATATATAACATGC
This sequence comes from Tanacetum coccineum, assembly GCA_026074375.1. NCBI lineage: Eukaryota > Viridiplantae > Streptophyta > Magnoliopsida > Asterales > Asteraceae > Tanacetum > Tanacetum coccineum. The sequence goes on from BQNB010060411.1 coordinate 3,987, forward strand.
ATGACAATTTATAACTAGGAATCCATGTGACTACATCACTTATACTCTACTTATAGTACACATTTCATAATTTATGCCGATTTACTAGTGACTGGATATCACTTAATGACTCGCTAAATGACCTTAACTATTGCTTATACTTATTCTCCAGAATCATACGCATCTTAACTTACTACCATGTTTTCCCCAAAGGTTCCAAGTAAAATTTTAATCTTTTATAAACACTAGCATATCTATAGCAGGTTTAAACAGGGCCTGCAGATACTGTAGCAAAAGATGGTCAAAGCCGCAAGACCCCTTAAAACATTTTATAAAAATCTGGAAACAAATAGTAGGTCACACATATCATAGACAAGTTTCAGATCAAATTTCATCCAAAAATAAATAAAGTTTTGTCCGCCTGCACACATCATCTTTACAATCGAATTTCAGGACAGCAAACACAGTTTTGACACTTAATCTTGTACAAAGGGTTTGACTCGCTTTTACATTCTAAAAATCGATGAGGCCTAGTTCGTTGGAAAGTAGACTCGAAGTAGATAGTTCTAGAGTCCTGTAAACTTAGAAAAGCTTTTGACACGACCAAGTTACGACGTCCAAAAGTCGACTCAAAAATCTGCTATAAAAACAGTCAAGTGATGAATTTTTGCCGAAAATTTTGCCAACTACAAACGGCCATAACTTTCTCGTTTTTAAGAGTTACAAGGTGATCCTTATATCAAAACGATCCTTAGGGCGACGCCTATCCTTCTAAAAAATTAAATTCCAGATTACAACTACGCTCATCTTGCTAAAACTAACCTAAAAATTCTGTTCTAAATGAGGGTTCCAAAACTTTCACCATTTTTCATTATTTCGCATCAAACTCGCATCCAACACTCTCAAACTAACCTATAATTTCTACTAAACCTATTAGATCATTCACAACATTCATAAACCAATAATCCTCTTTTTCTCAATTTAATCATGGATTCCTAATTATCCAAAATTAACATGCATGCACATATATAATTAAAACCAAATTAAGATAGGAAGAAAATGGCTCACAATGCAATAGGAATCAAGATAAATCAAAAACACTAAACCCTTGAGGGGTTTAGTATTCGGCCGAACCAACGAAACAGCCGAAACAACCTAATAATCAATTAACCCTTATCTTCTTTATCACTTGGATCTTTATAAAAACACTTGTATTTACCTTCTTTTAACTTGATCGTTATTAAAATCCCATGAAATCAATAAGTTCTTAATCTTCAATAAAATCCTTTGCATGTTGGTTTTTAGTGTTTTAAATGGTTGTAGGATCAATGTTTTAATGATTTGTTGATGTAAAAAGTGTTGAATGATGGTGGATTGAGGGTGGTGATAGTAGACGATGGTAGCAGAGGGAGAGGGAGGAGAGTAAAACTCGTACTGTGTGTTTGTGTTGGATCACGAAGTGAAGAAAATAAAAAGGGGTCGACATATGTATTATTTGTGGGGTGTTTGGAGCCGGCCCCTTTTGTGGTCTTGGGCTTTGGTTTCCTTTTTTTGTTATTTATTAAGTGTAAAGTTTATTAATAATAGAGTAGGGGAAAAAAGGTGTGTTGTTTTGAGGTTTAGTAGGAGGAAAAAATAATAGGAGGTGTGTGGTTTTCTAGTTTTGATGGAGCCTAAAACAATTAAAGAGGGTGTTTGGTTTATTGTATGTTTTATAAACTATATTTTTATTTTTATTTTTCTAAAACATTTGTACCACAATATTTGTTTTTAAAATACGTATTTAATTATTAAAAATTGTAAAACACATATTTTTGTGTGTTTTCGGCCAAACACGATATAAAAGTCAAAAAGTATAAACATGAAAATAAATAAGCTCTCTAAGCTAATATATGTAATTATTGATTTCTCAAACGTTTAAAATGGATAAATATTCAAGGCCTTACGATTTGTAATAGGCTAAAACGATGATTTTCGTTAAAACGACTAAAAATAAAAATAATAAATTCCATAAAAATTAGAAATAGAATTTAGAGCTCGGTTTAAATATTGATCTTAAATTCAGAAATGTTACACGTCCCGCAGGAGTTATGCCGTAATTAATTATTATTTATAAAGATATGGTGCTGACGAGGCATTACGGCATAACTGGCCCGCAAGAGTTACGCTGTAAAATATTAATACGGAAGATCTTTATGCTGACTAAGGGTTACGGTGTAACGGGTTGATGTAATTACCCGTAACCAATTTTAATACTAAATTATGGAATGTTGCGTCAGAAGGTTTACGGCGTAACGTGGTCGATGCCGTTACGCCGTAATGATGACTCATCACAGGGACGTAAATTGTGCAAAAAAAACTACAAAGTTTTATTTTCCACAACTAAGTCCAGGGGCCAAAGTTGTACATTGGCCATACTTCTCAATTAGTATAAATTTAATTAAAAGGCAGCATGGCCTTATTAAATGCTGCGGGTAGACCTGCCGAAAAGCCGGTCGTGACCCGCCAGAACCCAGTGACTGTTTTTCTTTTTTTAATAAAAACCGACCGAACCTCATTCATTCCTAACTACGTGTATAGCAGGTAGGTAGAACCTCACTTCTTACTCTTTCATTCATCTAAACCACGTGCTTCAACCAAACCTTATGTCAAGTGATCATCAAGATCACTATCTTCTAATAAAACATTATGTTAGTGTCATTTAAATATCACTAAAATAAAAAAACCTAAAAGATCCCAACAAACAAACAACAAACAAGAGAATTAAATAAACATCCGCAAGATTCAATTTCATTGTGGAGAAGATATGGCAGATGCTAAACTCGAATTTACATCTAGAAGGTTTGGCTAAAAGCAATTTTGTATGTTTAGTTGTTTTACTTTTACATTATTTGTTTCACTTTTACATTTTAATTAAATTTTTGAGGTTGATTTGGTTTTAATAACCCTCATACTCCAGAGATAAGAATAGGGTGTGTTTGGATTAGGCTGCCTTAGATTTTGAATGAGGCACATTTGGATTAGACTATTAGCATCTTGAAGTTACAGTAGACAGTTAAACGTAAACCCAAACACCCCTTATTATTTGCTTACTTTGCTTACTTTGCTTACTTAACTTGATATTATCTGACTCGATTATATCTTCAAAACAATTTTAGGCAGTTCATAATCGGTCTAATTTATGGGTTTGGTCTGTTATTGTTTAGATTTGTCGTATGATTATGAGAGTGAAAATTTGGCTTGGTTGTTTAGCTCTTATGGAACTGTTGAGATTGATGATGTATGGCAAATTTTATTTTTTAAATGTATATACAATTTTATAAAAAATAGGTTGTCATAGAATGTATGGTTTTGTAGGTGATATATAATAGGGATACCAAACAAAGTAGAGGGTTTGGGGTTGTGACAATGAGCACATTTAAAGAAGATGATAAAGCTGTGGAGGCATATAATGGATATGTAAGGTTTTTATTTTTTATGATTTATGCGGCTATTACTTGATTTTTTATTTGTAGTCAGTTGCATTGTGTTGAGAGTCTTTATATGATGTGTGGAATAATGAGGCATTAGAATGGAAGCGGTGAAGGCCAATGGCATTTAGAAGGAAACGTCAAGGCCACTGATGCATTGGAGCGAAAGAAAGCGAAAGAAATGAAACTTTGAAAAAAGGCCAAATTATGGTTGACCTTCGAGCTCGGAAAGAAGTTAAGCAAAAAACCAAGGTACTGCAAATTGACCCATTCAAATGTTTAATATAAACCATTTAAAAACTTATGATGTGTTCAAATTATGTTTTTGCAAGGGTAATTAATATGGAAAGGAATTGTAACAACCCGAGTTTTACAACGCGTATGACGATCACGGATTCGACGTCATAATTATTATTTTATGAATTTATATGATCGATTGTCGACATGAAAAATTCTAATTGTCGAAAATAAATATTTTCGTATTTTATTATGAACGGAATTTTGAAATTTTTACTTTTGCCGTTTCGCGAGCCAACGTTTGACCGCGCGACCGTTAAGCGTTTTGAGTATCGTAGAAATTTCAACGCGCTTCGTTATTATTTTTATGATGATAATTTGTATTTTATCGTCCTCGTCCCGAAACCGAGTCAAAATTTTATTTTGACGTGAGTTAACATTTTATTAAAAGTTTTAAACTAAATTTAGTGGGACGGAATAAAAATATTTACGGACGTGGTGTGACCCGGGCCTTTGGTCGGCTAGGTAACGAAATAAATAACTTTTGTAGTTAATAATTTAAAAGACTTTGAACATGGTAGGACTATAAGTGTCAAACCACCAAGTACTTTCCTATAAAAGGAAGTAACACTTCATCTTTTACTAGTTTACAAAATTTGTTTTCCTTGTTTCTCCCCTAGCCATCTACGACCGGCCAAAGCTCCAACCTACCAAAATCCGTCGATTTTTCAACATGCAATACAATCCAAACATATTTTCTCAATCCTTGTATCAAGACCTACATATCCCATTAAAGAAACACGACATGCGATAAGTTTTCGGGGAGTTTCAGTTCGGGCCGAGTTTGGTTGAAATGCTTTGAAAGTAATGGTTTTTATGGTAAATAAAACATGGTAGCAAGCTTGGGTAATTGGAAAAATGTTCATTTTTTAGTTTTGGTTTGGTTCGAAGTCACGGCTAAGGTAAAAGGGGGACGAGACGAGTTTTAATCGAGTCCGATCTTGTTTTATATAGCATTGTAAGTATTCTATTTACTAGTGTTATTTTTATTTTGCGATTCGATTGATTGTCGATGATTGCATGTGATGAAATCCAAGGGATTTTGCGTTGTCTAGTTTAGATTTGGTTGTTGGATGATTGAGCGAGTTGGATATTGTTTATAGACCATTTTGGATATATTGTGAATGGATTTTTGGGTCGAAAATTAGTTTTGGCGCGTTTCGTAACATACAAAATTCGAGCGGAAACTTTGGCGTGGAAAATGAAGCACGAGATTTTGAAAAATCTGATTTTTGTTTGAAAAATATGATGGAGCTTACTTAGAAGATCGTTTTGATATAAAATAGAGCTTCTAACTCCTAATAACGAAGAATCTAGAGTGAAATCGAGATATACATTTTAAGTCCAAAAATTCAGTACATGTGGTAAATATTAAAAGCTGGCAGATTCGAAAACGTCCGATTTGAGCACTTTTGAGTCCGTTTCAGCCTTCCGGCGACACACGAAAGTTGTTCGGAATATCGTTTTACTTTATCGCGAGGTTTGTTAGTTTTAAAATCGCGCAATAACTGGTCAAAACTGAAAGTCAATTTTCTGCGTTATGTTAAAAATATAATAAGTTCCAGCAGAGACTTGAAGGGGCATTTTCGTCATTTTCCTTTGAGTTTCAGGTCTCGGCTAAAACTAAAAGGTTGTCCGGAACATCGTTTTGCATAAAATCTCTTCAACGTCCGAGTCATGAAAATGTGATATAGCGGGTTGTTTCGGGCGAGTCAGATTTAAGGAAATCTATGTATTTATAAAAGTCAACGTAAAAGTCAAACGAGGATTTTAATCGACACTAATATGTTGTAAATGTTAGTTTGGTCAATAAAACAATATCGACGGATGTTTTAAGAACGATGGGTATTTTACGACCATTGGTCGAGTCTAAAAATGGAAAGTCTAAAATAGTAACTTTTGTGATATTTGGGATATAACTCCAGTCACGTAGTAATTTAATAACCAAAATTTCGGGTTTTTTTACCTATCTAAGTGTCGAAAGTTCGACAAAGAAAATAATTTACTTATAATATAAAATAGATGACTGGGACCTACTATAAAATTGTAAACTTTCCGAAAAAATAGCAACATTCAAAAAATATAGAAGAAGTTTGAAAATAGAAAGTTTCAATAAACTATTGTGACGTATAGAAAGAGAATGATCGCAACTCAATTATGTGGGGTTTAGGATCTAGGGCGCGCAAGTGGATTTCTCATCACATGTGTATGTATATTTATACTAATTCAATAGTTACGATGTACGCACTATTCGATTGTACTTTATTGTATGGTAATCGAGCGACATAAATTATAGGTCGCGGTTGAGTTTGTTGTTGCGATGTCTTTGGATTGTTTCGGTTATTTTGATCTCCGGCTTAGATCAAGGTGAGTATAGCCTTCGCTTTTGAAATCTTTTAATGTTTTAAAATTACGAGGGGGATACATGCTTGTTTTGAAAATTGAACGCAATGTGTTTTGATATGTGATATGATTCCATGCTATGAGTTTATTCCTCTGACTATGTACTCGTTAATTACCGAGCAGGTAAACGCTGAATGCATTAAATAGATCTATTGGGTTTGACAACCCTGTCCGGGGTATGAACCCGATATGAACACCCTGTAACGGACATTTTGTATTGAGAAACGGGTGGTGGCATACTACCCGGTAACTTATTTTTCTATCATGATAAATATGTTAAGGTTCGGTACACGGGCTCATACAAGATGGAATTGTTGTGTGGCTTGCCTAGCTAGCAGTCATACGTGTTTTATGGAACCAAATATTACTTTTTGATTGTTGTTTGTAAACTCTATGAATTCACTCAATGTTTTGTTGACGTTTTTAAGCATGTATCTCAAGTATTGGTGCTATTGATGGCTTGGATGGGACGAAACGCATATATCAAGGACTGTGTCTCGGTGAAATGTTTGTTTATTTAAACAAAAGGATGCTTTGAATGAGAAGTCGTATCATGACTTTTTGAAATGAAGTTTTTAAGTTAATTTTGGACATTGTAACTCTGATGCTCTTCACATAAATAAAAATGAAATTTGTTTTATAAACGTATCATTTGAACGTTTACTGGGACTCGTGTGCATGTATTATGAAGTAGTGATAATTGCTTAATTGTATATTAAATTACCCGGGATTTTGCCAAATAAAAGCCAAGAAAATGCCAAAAGAATAGAAAAAGGTGTGCTTTTGTGTCTATTGTGCAGGAAAGGATATAAAGGACAAAAAGAAGCAAAAACAGTCAAAAACCGACAAGGAACGAAAGAGACAAGAAAAAGAGTGAAGAAACAGCCAAAGATCAAAGCCGGATCAGTCCGACACAGCAAGGAAGGAAATCAAAGGCCAAAATAAAGTCAAGGGACCAATTTTAACAAGTCTTCAATGTTTAAAGGTCCATTTGGAGTTTTGAAGATCAAAGGACTAAAATTGCATAAGTGGGAAAGTTGTTTATAAAAGAAGAAAGAAAGAAAGAAACCACAAGGGCCGATTATGACAAAAACGAAACTACTTTTACACTAGAAAAGAAGGAGTGGAAGGCAGGGACCAAAGTTGCATATACCCCAAACCTTCAAACACAAAGCACGCGGGCTTTCCCCCACAACCTTAACTGCATTTCCCGCCCTGTTTTCCACCAAAAGACACCCCATCTCCCCACAATCAATCCCCGCTCCTCTACATCATCAACCTCGTTATAAAACACACTCCACATCACTTCAACCATCGTGGCATCCATAGTTGGACTGGACACTTCATAAATCAATCAAACGGCCACAAATCAAAGTTAAATGATCAATGGCCAAGATTAAATGGAAGCTTCATGAATCTCTCCCTTCTCCTCTTCTATTCTCTATAAATAGAAGCTATAGGTTTCATTTTAGAGTAGTTGTTTTTTGTTTTCAATTTTCAGTTTGTATTTTCTCATTTTAAGCAATTTTCTTTCAAGTATTTTTTTTAATTCAGCTTTAATCTCTTGTACTCTCTTCCTTTAAGCTTGTACTTCTTCAATTGAGTATAACAATTTAGTTTCCAAGTCTCATTGTCTTTTGATTTCAATTTTAAGTCAAATTTCATCAAATAAGCTCTCAATAAGCTCGTTTGAGCTTATTACTGTTCACAAGCTCAAATTTAGTTAAAATTCTGTTTTTAGTCATTCATCTACTCATTTGAATCAATTTGAATCAAAATCATGATTACTTGAGTTGTTTTGTGTTCACTTTGAAGCAACAAGAAGAAATAAGCTCAAAATAAGCTAGATAAGCTAGCTTATTGAGGTTTAGAGGCAAGGTGCCATTTAGGATCACCTAGACTCTACTCTTGGATGTCTAGGTGAAGAAGATTCTACAAACTCAGGTTCTACTTGCTACATTTCACTTTAGCATTTATAGCTTATTTCACATTTGCTTATTCTTCTAAATTCTTATGTTTAAATCCTGTTCATTTAGCTTACTTAGCTCAAAGTTGTATTAGCTTTAGTCTGTTTTGGTTTTAAATCAAGTTAGGTTTCACTTTTACTTTCTGTCATAGTAAGTAGTGTAATAAGCCTAAGAGAGAAAGTAGCTTATTGCTTCTAATAAGCTGTAGGTTTTAATGATTCAATAGCTTAAGTAGGTGAGTTTTAGAGTAGGTAGATATAAGGTTTTACCAGCTTTAGTGTTAAAATGGATTGTAAGGGAAAATTAGTTTAGATCGCTATGTTAAAAACTATTTTTGTTTGGTTTAGGGCTGTGTTTGACTTAAAAAGTCACACAATCCTGGTCAAAAACCTTTGACTTAGTTGAGTTAGGGTTTATATCACCAAGTTTAGAACACGTTTTGAAAATTAGTTAAGAGAATTCAACAGTTTAGAGCTTAAGAATTTCTTATTAACACCAGGGCAGTTTAGAGCATTAAGTAGATTTAGTGTTTAGTGAACCATAAGCATTATAGAGCTCACATTTAGTCAAAGTAGGTTTAGAAACATTGAGCTAACTAGTTTATGAGTTTTAAAGAAAAGATTAGCCTGCATTTGAGTTAGGTGTCAAATGCATCAGCATGTAAAATGGCAGTTGTTAGAATTCTAGCTATTTTCTTTTTGCATTCTTATTACTAGTTGTAATTTTCAAAAACATTTTATCTAGGTTAGTTTAATAATCACAGCATAGTTTATTGTCAAAGTTCCAGCTGCTAAGGTTTAGTTGAAATCAGTTTAGCTTATTTGAAAAAAGCTCAAAACAGTTTTAAGTCAAAACTTGCACTTTTCAGCTAAGTTTCTCCTGCTAAACTTGTTAATTTCTAGCTAGTTTTTTAGTTTAGATCTCCTTAGGTAACATCTTAAGTACAATAAGCTTCTTTTTGTTTTCAATTTTCATCTATAATAAGAATGATATAAGCCTAAAAACCTAAAAAGCTCTAAAACCACAACTTTTGTGACAGAATCTTAAGGGCTTATTTTCTAGCTTATTCTTTTGATAAAAGTAGAAATTGCTTTTATTAAAGTTGTTTAGAATAAGCTGTTCTTCAAGTTTGTAGTTTTAAGTTTTAGCTGAATCTCATTTTTTAATAAGCCAAAAATAAGCCAATTCGTAGGGTTTGCTCTGTACTTTTCCCATAGTTGAAGGTTACCCGTTTATACTATAGTGTAAATTTGCAAAAGTTTGGCCGCCTACCCTCTACTTTCCTTTTTAGCATTTCCTACCCTGTCTTTCTTAGAATAATAAATAGATTTTATATTTTTAGTAATTAGTTTTATAAAATTAGGTTTTTAGTTTTAATAAATCAAATTAGTGTTCAATTAGCTTATAAAAATTAGGGCTTTTTGATCCATTTGATTTCTGCACTCTTTTAGTATCTTAAAATCATTTTTCCATATTTTTCCAGTCAAATTTGTATTTTCTAGGAATTAAAATAGAATTTAGTTAATTTCTTTTTCTTAGAAAAATCATAAAAAATAGAAAAATAGTTGAAAAATTAAAATTCTTTTTGCATTAATTTTCTTTTTAAATCTAGTATTTTTGAAAAATAAAAACAAAATTTTAGTGATAATTTTTAGAAAATGTTTATTTTTGATGATTATTCACCTTTAGGAAATCATATAAAATAGAAAAATAGTTGAAAAATTAAAATTCTTTTTCCTAAAATTTTCTTTTTAAATTTGTGATTTTTAGGTATAAAATTTGTTAAAAGTTGTGCCTTAGATTTTAAATTTCATTTTTAGCTCGCGTTTTTACTTTCCGTGCATTTAAAATTTCGTGCTATTTCATTGTTTTTAGTTTGTGCTATTATATTTGTAGAATAATCAAAAGTTCAAAAATCCTTTATCATTCTAAACTCGAATCCGAATTATTCTAAAATTCTCAATTCACGATTTCGTTGGGACACGACCCGAGGAAAAGTACTTCCCGGATAAAAATATACAAATTGTGTTTTCTTTAGTGAGATTTTTACCTTATATTTCTCTTGTTTGAGAAGTATTTTGGAAAAGAAAAGAATTCTTAGTGGTATTAATACTTTAAGTATATTAATTTGTTTTTTACACCGAACCAATTTTGGCGCGTTGCAGGGGAAGTACTTGTGGAACGATTGTTGAAGAATATTCGTTGAAGTAGAGTTTCGAAGATCCTTCCTTTGGAAGTTATTTTGCTATTTTTGTATAAAAATATAAAAAGTTCATTAATTCGATTCCTATCGAATTAGTAAAAAATAATAATAATAATAAACATTTGGATACTAGCTATCCATCTTAAACCATTCCAATAAACAACAAAACAAATCGTAAGTTACTTGCGAGGTACGTGGAGCCTTTAAGTTCTACAAACTATTAAGGTAGTTTAAGAAGTGATAGCTATTCTCCTAATAGTCATTGCGGCTCGCTAAGCTTTTCCGCTCACTTGTGCGTATCTTAGAGACTTATCGTGAAGCTTGTAATAATCGATTACAAAATTATTTTTGTTTCATTTTAAATAATTACTAAAAAAATTTTTAATTTCCCAAAAAGAATCTTCACAATCTAAATTCTTTAATTTTTTTTATGTTTATTATTCGGAAAAGCTAAAAATATTCTTCTTATTCCTCTTATTTGTTTAATTCTCATTTTCTTTATCCTCTATAATGTTTAATTCTTATGGCGCCTAATCGTTCAAAATCCTTTTATGCAATCAAAGAGTGTTCAACTTGTGGAAGTTGGTACACTAAAGAATGTTGTTCAATAGGAAATCTTAAAGACCAGATCATTGTTCCCGTGCCCGACTCTTCTCTGCATTGTGCGGTTTGTGGAACCCCGGTCGATGGTCCGTATTGTCATGGATGTACTCGTATACGTATGAAATTCGAAAAAGATTTGTTTACATATTGTGTTGGGAAAAAAAAAAAAAATTGAAATTATTCCAAACGTTCATGATAGTCCGAGTCTCAATGACAATACCAACGTTGTTAATGCTCCTCGAGAGCCAAGCGTTGTTGATCAAGACCCCGGTGTAAATATTTCACAAGATCCTCCACAAATCGACCATAATTGTTGTTATGAGTGCGGTGATTCATTAAATGGGATTTTTTTGTCAAAAATGCATTTGTGAATCTTGTGGAAAAGGTGCTCACTTCGGTTACAATTGTCCACCAAAAGATCCGATCATTTCTGAGCCGGAACCGTGCTACAATCAAAATTTTGATTGTTTTCCACATGATTCACAAACTCTTCCACAACAATATCTTTGTTGTGAAAACTGTGGGAGGGTCTCTTGAGACTTACAATGTCAGCCGTATGACCCAAGAGTATTTAATTCTCTTCTTCGCTTTGACCAAATTTCAACCCCCCAGTTTTTCCGTGTTTTATCAGACTCCTCCTTGGTTGCAAGTATGAATGCTACTGCTCAAACGGATCTTATAGGAAGCTATGCAAAAATTCTTGAAGGAGTATGAGACATTCCTCATAATGAAAAAGAGCCTCAAGTTATTGCTTGAGAGGAGAAATTTTTGAGATCATAACATGTTGTGGAAGAAGAGCAAACTCAACCTGAGTATTTCTAGGAATTGTTGCAAAGTCTTCTTAAGGATTTAAAATCCTTAATGAAATTCAAGCCGCTAAGCAGAGAAACTCTGACCAATCAGAAAGATCAAGTAGAAAGGAGAGTTGCGGAAAGCTTGCTGAGGAGGAGACTCAAAAAGCTAATCAAGCCTTAAATGAAAGTCAATTCCTCAAGAAATGAGAAAAAAAAAATCCAGATTTGGAGATTAGATGCTAGCAGTGTTTAGAAGAGATAAAAGAATGGATGAATGATTTAGGAATGAGAGAATATCGAAAGGAAGAGATCGATATTGATTATAGAAGGAAATGTGAAGATAAGATTTATGAGCTTAAGGATAAATTCAATGGTCTAAGCATTGAAATTCGGAAAATCATACAAGAAGCAAAAGAGCTTAGAGAGTCTGAAGCTAGAGCTCGAAGTCAGAAGATTATCATTGACGATGATGACGATAATTTGGGATTTTATGCGGTTCATCCGAATACGATACACACTCCCGTTTCGCAAAACGTAGAGCCTAAGGATTCACTCATAATGGGAGACGGGCATATTAACACTACTCCGGAAACGGAGACGATTAGTGTTGAGACCCTTGTTTCAATCCCAATGTGAGTCGATGACTTTCAGTTTGGGGGAGTGTAATTTGTACGAAATCGTATGATTTAATATACGAGAAGTCAACAAGTAGACTTTGTCTCTTTACTATCTTGCTCCGATTTGCCGGAAATCGTTTTGAAGTATTGTGTCGATGACGATGCTACCGACGACGATGACGGTTTATGTGACGATTTTTTGACTCTATGTTGATATTGCGGAGGAGGGGAGAGATTGATTTTCGACATTTCTAGATCGTGACATTTCTCTTCGGGAGAATTAGTCAAAAAAATTATCTTTTTAATTGAAAAGATTAAACGCTTTTGTCTCTTTCCTCCTATTCCGATTTCTCTTTATTGTGCCCCTTTCCTCTGTCTATCCCCGTCGTTGTGGATATTGATTTGCCTTTAGAGGAGGCGGATGTGCCTAGTTTTTCGGATGACTCGATGATTTTTTCCGAGTACGAGTCATTTACTTTTGATGACGAGCCCGTGATGGCTGAAGTTAATGTTTTTGACGAAATTAACACAAGTGAACTTTCTTACCCGGGTATAGGTGAAAATGATGTTTTAGATGAAGAGGAAGATACCTTCACATTCACTACCCGAACATTTTTACCATTTGTCACCTATCCCGAGGTTTTACCCACATCTTACTCCACGGGGAGTGAAGATAAAGTTTTTAAACCGGGTATTTTTGATAATATGCTTACAAGGAAGAGTTCTTTAACTCTTAAGATTTTTGACCCACTCCACCCACCCTTAATGGACTTTCATGTTACCAAAGCATTTTCCGGGTTCACATTTTCTCTCTTGAAAATCTTTTCTAAAAAGTTTTTTGAACCCGGAATCAAAAATGGTTTCGTTTCGTTTTGGTGCATGGCTTAGTGTGGTGCCAACACCCCATTGCACACTTTGTAGGGTACATCTGGAGCTGCAGCTCCCATGTACAATTTGACATGATATGATATGCATTTGATTGTAGCTTCTAAGCATGTGGCATGCTTTAGACATTTGTTTCGAGCTCGGTGGGCATTTCTATATGTTTTGTTTGACTATCTATTTCGTTCAGTTCTGATGATATATGAAATCTCTGATTCCATTTCGTTTACTTTATATGTTTAATCTATCCGTTTCGTTTATATCTGTTCACTGAGCTTTTTAGCTCAGCCGCATTTCTTTTATTCGCGGCAGGTAATAAGAGGGAAGCTGGGTTATGAGTGAAGAGTGCTTAGGAGCTCTTAGTGGATCGAATGGATGATAGTTCTTCCCCATTTCATTTAGCTTGCTCAAACTTTAGATTTTGGATTTTGTCTTCCGCTTAAACTCTGTATTGGATTTTTTTATCGTTTGAAGGTCATTATGTTCTAGACCTATTAATTCTGTTGTTTTGTTGAGGAGCTTTGTTGAACCATTTTTATGAATAAAGTCTTCCGCTTGCGTTTGTTTTGATGCCATAAGTGTGACATTTGACCCGTTCTCGGGTGGGGTGTTACAACATTGGCTAGTGGTCCCCCTGGATACATATACCCTATGATCAACTCTGTGATAACATTTAGCCCTACACCCTGCAAACATTGAAACAAGTAACAATCACAGCCAATGTATATAGAGTCAAATACATGGACACTTATAACATACACGCAACAACAGACAATCACCACCTGGTTTGTGGTGGCTACAATAACACCAACAGACAATGTAAAGTTCATAGCCAAGCCAATTGCTAAGATGACTCCCCAGTAAGGAAGCTGCAACTATCGCCCAAATCCTTCGCATGTAAGCAAAGAAAGTCCTATCACCAATATTAGAAGACAATGAAATCACCATTGCGGGACATGGTCATAATTTTTCTTAATCAATCTTGTATGTACATCCCTAATATTTCCTTTGAGATTAAGACTGAGAATGAGAGAGTGAGAGTGAGAGAGATGAACCTGAATAGGGAAACTTGAACCAAAGTCGCAGGCCACCACACGTGTAACACCCCAAAACCGGGTTTTAGGTATTTTATTACCACAATGCCATTGCATAAGTTTGACTACGACTTTATAAGTTTGAATATTTTACGTGATTGGTTAGTCAAACTAAGTCAAACTATAAGTATAAATATCATGTAAATGGTTTTAGAAAGTATTATGTGGCCCAAGTATTAGAGAAAGAACTTGAGGGACCATTCTTGCCATAATTGAAAAGTTATATTTAGAGGACTGAATTTACATAATTGCCCTTATGTTCTAATAACAATAAAACTTCCGAAGTCATCTTATCATCACACGTGTATGTGTGTTTTTAGAGGGAAAAGAGCTAACAAAAACTTAAGCATGAAGAAAGCTTTCTATGATCATTCTAGGAGGTTTTTGATGATGATCATGCTAAATTCAAGATGTAATATGCTTCCTTAACATGTCTTCAATCAAGGTAAGTATGATTTCATGATCATGGTGAAAATTGGGGCTTTTAGTTAAAAAGTATGTTAATGAAGAAATTATTCATGTTTATCATGTTAAGTACATGATTTATAATCATTGATCATGTTAAGTATGTTTATGGATTAGATAATGATTAAAATTGTGTAAAGGAGCAAGACGTTTCCAAAATAGCCTTTCGCACTCGTTATGGTCATTATGAGTTTCTTGTGATGCCGTTTGGACTGACTAATGCTCCGGCTGTTTTTATGGATTTGATGAATCGTGTCTTTCATGAGTACTTGGATAGATTTTTTATAGTGTTCATTGATGACATCTTGGTGTATTCAAAGACAAGGAGGAGATGATGATCTCTTGTATTGTGTTAGAAATTCTTGCGTCAAAAGGAAGATTTATGCAAAATTCTCGAAGTGTGACTTTTGGTTGGGGTAAGTGGCATTCTTGGGTCATATTGTATCAGCCGATGGTATTACTATGGATCCTTATAAGGTTGAGGCTATCACTAAATGGATGAGACCGATGACAGTAACCGAAGTTAGACACTTTTTGGGGCTTGCAGGGTATTAACAAAGATTTGTGGAAGGGTTTTCACCTCTTGGTTTACCTTTGACAAAACTTAAGCAGAAAGGAGAGAAGTTTGTCTAGAATGAAGAATAAGAGAAGAGTTTTAAAGAGCTGAAAAGGAGATTAGTTTCTTTTCTCGTACTTACTCTTCCTTCTAGAACAGTTGGATATCAATTTATAGCGATGCATCGAAGAAAGGTCTTGGCTGCATTTTTATGTAATATGGGAATGTTATCGCTTATGCATTGATAAATGCTAAATTGTATATAATAAATACCCGGGATTTTGCCAAATAAAAGCCAGAAAATGCCAAAAGAATAGAAAAATGTGTGCTTTTGTGTCTAATGTGCAGGAAAGGATAAAAAGGACAAAAAGAAGCAAAACCGATCAAAAACCAACAAGGAACGAAAGAGACAAGAAAAAGAGTGAAGAAATAGCCAAAAATCAAAAGCCGGATCAGCCCGACACAGCAAGAAAGAAAGTCAAAGCCCAAAATAATGAAGCCAAGGACTTAAAGTGACAAGTTTCAAAGTTCAAAGGCCATTTAGAGTTTTGAAAGTTCAAGGACCAAATTTCAAAAAGGATGAAAGTCTTTTATTAATGAAGAAATGAAGAAGGAAAACACAAGGGACGAAAGTGACAATATCAACTTCTTTATAACTACATTTGGGCGGGTGAAAGACAAGGGCTTGTTTCTGACAACACTTTCAAACATTCAAACAGGAAAGCGCTGTATTTGTAACAACTATAACGCCCAAACCACTTTTCCGCCTTTCTCTCCAACCGAACCCAACTTCGACAAAGCTCACCCCTGTCCTCTATAATCACTGGAATTCGTTCTAAATCCCTCTCCACATAACCTACCACGTGTCAAGCTCTGATTGGTTCTAACACGTCATAATCATGATCAAACGGCTACAAATAGTTCAAAAATGATCAAAGGTCGAGATTTGATGGATGATTCTAGAATTCTACTCCTCTCTTCCTCAATTCTCTATAAATAGGACTTGTAGGGCTCATTTTTCGGTTGTTGTTTTTACTTTCAATTTTCACTTTGTAATTTTCTCTCAATTTTAAGCAATTTTTCTTTCAAGTCTTTTAAATAGCTTTAAAGCACTTGTACTCTCTTCCTTTCCTCTTGTACCTTATACATTTGAGTAATCACATTCAGTTTACAAGTTTAATTGTCATTCGTTTTCAATAATAAGCTCATTTCATCAAATAAGCTCTTAATAAGCTCGTTTGAGCTTATTACTGTTCATAAGCTCAATTTTAGTCAAACTTTGTTTCTAGCAATTCATTTACTCATTTCTACTCATTTACATCTAGAGCATGATCACTTGAGTTCATTTGTGTTCATATTGGAAGCTTAAAGGAGTAATAAGCTGTTTTAGCTTATTGAGCTTGTTGATCAAGGTTTAGAGGCAAGGTGCCACTTAGGTGTTTGTTTTCTAAGCCACTCACTCTACAAGAGTGGCTTATGTGCCGAGACTTTAACAATTCTCAGGTTACATTTCTTAAGCTCCAATTTAGCTTAATTTCAGCATTTAAATTTGCTTATTTCATTTCAAATTTTGTTAAATTCTCTTCAATAACATTTGTTTAGGATTGTTATTAAGCTGTGTAGATTTTTCATTGAATGAAAATTGTGCAAAATCACTTATTCATATTTATTATGTCATTAGTTGTTGTAATTGCTTAATAGAGTAACTTGCTGGATTTCTTTACATAAGCTTAGCTTTTTAGTGTTAAAATAGCTTAAATAGTCTAGATATAGTAGAAGTAGATAAAAAGCTTAAACATGTTTTAGCTTTTAAATAGAATTTGATGTAACTAAGTGTTGACAGCTTGTAATAAAGGAGTGTTTGGATTAGGTTTGTTTGACTCTTAAAAGTCAACTACATTCTGTCAAATCCTTTCAATTAGATTGAGTTTAGGTCTGGTAAACTAAGTTTTAAACACATTTAGAAGTTAGTCTTTTTAGACTTCACAACTTTAGAGTTTAATAACTCATCCTTTGCACCAGGGCATTTTAGATAAGTAAAGCATTGTTAGCATTAAGAGATTTATCACTTGTTAGAATTTAACAATGTCCAAGGCAGGTTTAGATACAAGGATTTAGTAGGTTTAAGAAGTTAACACTTTAAAATTTAGCTTGCATTAGTCAAAATACCAATTGCATCAGCTATTAATCTATTCAGCTTGTTTTTGCCATTTCACTCTTCTGAATTTTCATTTCCATGTAGCAAATTTTGAATTGTCCTTTTATCTAGGTTGAATTAAGGCAGTTAGTTTAGCTTTTCTCAAATTTTACAAATCTAAAGTTCAGAAAAAGCTCTTTACGCTTATTAGAAAAAGCTCCAAAAACAGTTCATTAAAAAACTTCTGCACTTTTTATCGTAATTTTTTCTTCTTGTTTAATTTGTTAATACTAGGGTGATTTTAGTTTAAAAACTTTTAATACACATCTTAAACATCAATTAGCTTCTTTTAGTTTTCATTTTCACCTAGAAATAAGCTAGATATAAGCTAAAATGTGAAAAAGCTCTTAAATCCCTTGTTTCTGTAAACAGATTTTGAAGAGGCTTATTTTCTAGTTATGAGTTGATAAAAGTAGAAGTCCCTTTGTTAAAGTTGTTAGTATAAGATTCCTTTGTAAGTTTGTAGTTTTAAGTTTTTGCTGAAAAGCACTTTTTAATAAGCCAAAAATAAGCTAGATTCGTAGGGTCTAATTCGTACTTTTCTCATAGTGTAGGGTTACCCGTTTATTCTAAAGTGTAAATTCACTAAAGTTTGCCCGCTTACCCTGTTCTTTCCATTTTTACATTTCCTACCCTGTCTTTCTTAGAATAATAAAATAGTTTTAATATTTTTAGAATTTAGTTTTATAAAATTAGGTTTTAGTTTTAATTGTTCAAATTAGTGTTCAATTAGCTTATAAAATTTGGGGCTTTTTGTTCTAATAAATTTCTGCACTCTTTTAGCATCTTAAAACCATTTTTCTATATTTTTCTCATTTGATTTGTATTTTCTAGGAATTAAAATAGATTTAGTTAATTCCTTTTTCTTATAAAAATCATAAAAAATTCAAAAATAAATAAAAAATTCCAATTCTTTTTCCTAAAATTTTCATTTTAAATTTGTGATTTTTAGGTATAAAATTTGTTAAAAGTCGTGCCTTAGATTTTAAATTTCAGTTTTAGCTCGCGTTTTCATTTTTCGTGCATTTAAATTTCAAGTTAGTTAATTGTTCTTAATTCGTGCTATTATATTTTGTAGTGTAATCAATAATTCAAAAATCCTTTATCATTCTTAACTCGAATCCGAATTATTCCCAAATTCTCAATTCACGATTTCGTTGGGACACGACCCGAGGAAAAGTACTTCCCAGATAAAAATATACAAATTGTGTTTTCTTTAGTGAGATTTATTACTTATATTTCTCTTGTTTGAGAAGTTTTTTGGAAAGAATCTTACGGGTTATTACATAAGTGTTTATAATTTGCTTCAATTCTAATTTTTTATGAGAAAAATATAGAAAAATGATTTTAAGATGCTAAAAGAGTGCAGAAATTTATTAGAACAAAAAGCCCCAAATTTTATAAGCTAATTGAACACTAATTTGAACAATTAAAACTAAAACCTAATTTTATAAAACTAAATTCTAAAAATATTAAAACTATTTTATTATTCTAAGAAAGACAGGGTAGGAAATGTAAAAATGGAACAAGAAAAGAACTGGGTAAGAGGTGCAAACTTTGTGAATTTACACTATAGACCTAAACGGGTACCCCTACACTATGAGAAAAGTACGAATTAGACCCTACGATTCAAGCTTATTTTTGGCTTATTAAAAAGTGCTTTTCAGCAAAAACTTAAAACTACAAACTTATTAAGGAGCTTATACTAAACAACTTTAACAAAGGGACTTTCTACTTTTAGCAACTCAATAAGCTAGAAAATAAGCAATTCAAATTATGTTACATAAACAAGGGATTTAAGAGCTTTTTCACATTTTAGCTTATATCTAGCTTATTTCTAGGTGAAAATGAAAACTAAAAGAAGCTAATTGATGTTTAAGATGTGTATTAAAAGTTTTTAAACTTAAAATCACTAGTATTAAAAATTAATAACAAGGGAATATTAAGATTGGAAAAAGTATGCAAAGGTTTTTAATCTGAAACTGTTTTGGTAGCTTTTTCTATAAGCTAAAGAGCTTATTTTGAACCTTTAGTTGTTGAACTTTTGAGAATAAGCTAAAACTAACTGCTTAATACAACTAGATAAAAGGCTTTTCAATTTTCTAAGGAATGAAAATTCAAAGAAGTGAATGGCATAAAACTAAGCTGATATGAGTTGAGATTGCTGATTGCAATTGGTTATTGTTGATAATGCAAGCTAAAATCTTTAAAGTGTTAACTTCTTAAACTACTAAATCCTTGTATCTAAACTTGCCTTGGACATTAGTAAAATTCTATCAACGTGATAATCTCTTTTAATGTATCAGATGCTTTACTATATCTAAAAGCATGGTGCATAGGATGAGTTTATTATGACTCTAAACTTTTGGAATTCTAAAGCTAACTTCTAAAATTTGTTTAAAACTTTGTTAAAAGACCTAACTCAGCTAATTGAAAGGATTTGATAGAATGTAGTTGACTTTTAAGAGTCAAACAAACCTAATCCAAACACTCCTTTATTACAAGCTGTCAACACTTAGTTACATCAAATTCTATTTAAAAGCTAAAACAGTTTAAGCTTTTTATCTACTTCTACTATATCTAGACTATTTAAGCTATTTTAACACTAAAAAGCTAGCATTATGTAAAGAAAAAGAATAAGCTAGTTACTCTATGAAGCTATTACTACTACTATGACAGAATAATATGAAAAAGTGATTTTTGCACTTATTTTCATTCAATGGAAAAATACTACAACAGCTTAATTAACAATCTAAAACCAACATGTTATTGAAGAGAATTTAACAAATTTTGAAATGAAATAAGCAAATTTTAAATGCTGATTTTAAGCTAAATTGGTAGCTTACGAAAAACTGTAACCTGAGAATGGTTGAAGTCTCAGCACTTAAAGCCACTCTATCTGAGTGAGTGGTATAAACAAACACTAATGGCTCCTTGCTCTGACTTGATCAACAAGCTCAATAAGCTAAAACAGCTTATTACTTCTTTAAGCTTCCAATATGAACACAAATGAACTCAAGTGGATCATGGATCTAGATGGTTATATGAGTAAGAATTGAGTAAATGAATTGATAGAAACAGGGTTTTGAACTAAATTTGTGCTTATGAAAAGTAATAAGCTCAAATGAGGCTTATTAAGAGTTATTTGATGAAATGAGTTATTATTGAAAACGATTGACAATTAAACTTGTAAACTTGGAATGTGATTACTCAATGTTTATGGTACAAGAGGAAAGGAGAGAGTCAAGTGCTTTTTAAAGCTATTTAAAAAGACTTGAAGAAAATTGTTATTATAAATTGATGAAATACTATGCGAAAATTAAAAACAATAAACAACATGAAAATTGAGGACTAGAGCTTCTATTTTTATAGAGGATTGAAAGATAAGAGGAGTTGAATTATTTTCTAGAATCATCCATCCAATCTCGACCCTTGATCATTTTTGAACTATTTGTAGCCGTTTGATCATGATTATGACGTGTTAGAACCAATCAGGGCTTGACACGTGGTTGAGGTGATGTGGAGAGGGATTTAGAACGAATTCCAGTGATTATAGAGGAGCGGGGGTGAGCTTTGTCGAAGTTGGGTTTGTGGAGAGAAAAGGCGGGAAAAGTGGTTTGGGCGGTTAGAGTTGTTACAAATACGCGCTTTCTGTTTGAATGTTTGAAGTGTTGGCAAAACAAGCCCTTGTCTTTCACCCGCCCAAATGTAGTTATAAAAGAAGTTTGATATTGTCACTTTCGGCCCTTGTGTTTTCCTTCTTCTTTTTCTTCTTTAATAAAGCACTTTCATCTTTTGGAAATTTTGGTCCCTTGAACTTTCAAAACTCTAAATGGCCTTTGAACTTTGAAGACTTGTCACTTTAAGTCCTTGGCTTCATTATTTTGACCTTTGACTACCTTCCTTGCTGTATCGGCTGATCCGGCTTTGATCTTTGGCTGTTTCTTCACTCTTTTTCTTGTCTCTTTCGTTCCTTGTCGGTTTTTGACTGGTTTTTCTTCTTTTTGTCCTTTTTATCCTTTCCTGCACATTAGACACAAAAGCACACATTTTTCTATTCTTTTGGCATTTTCTGGCTTTTATTTGGCAAAATCCCGGGTATTTATTATATACAATTTAGCATTTATCAAAATTCCCCAAACTAAAGGATTGCCGTGTCCTCACGCAATGTTATCAAGTGTACACTTTGTAAAAAACTATCAAGTTTCGATTTGCCTTCTGTGGCTTTACCTTTTATGAATCACCTTTTTAAATGCTTAAGCTTTTCTAAAACATTTATCTCTTGAAAAAAACATAATTGACAATCATTGCAAATTTCGCAACTTTTAGGCCTCATTGAAATAGGCTACTCCCGATTATAGAGGCACAAAAGAGGAAAAAATTCGTCATTTCTTGACTTTTCACTAGACTAAACAAAGCTATTAAACAAGATCGTTGTCAATATAAGTTCAAATGATTAAGATCTTATACTTATAACTTGTGAACTTTAACTATAGGAATAAATTAATGATTCATATGTGTGCACTTTTTTTAACTCAACCATGTTCAATTTATTTCATAGATGAAATTCATCTAGCGTTTCAAATAAGCATTGTGAGCTAAAAATGTTTAATAACATAGATAAACCTCGACTCAATGCTAAAAGAGATGAAGTAACAAAAACTTTATATAAATTGATTTGAGAAAATGAAATTTTTAACCATTCTTTTTTTTTATATTACTATAATTATTTTCTTTTTGCAATAGGAATGTTGTTCTTAGTTCGAACCCCTACTTAGGCCTTTCTCCCAAATAGGATATCGCATCAACAACGGTGCTCTTTAGTGAGAACCCCCACTCCGCTGCTAACGTTTGTGGGTTATCGCGACAACACCTTTTCCTACAAAGCCTAGAATCCAAAGTCCCTTAGTTGCAATCATCACCTAGGCCGCGCTCCCTAGTGATGAATGCCTACGAACCTTGATTCCACGTACATAGTTTTAATCCTTAGTTGCGACCCCATCCGAGTCTTGCTCTCAACATGGATACGCCAACGATTAAACTTTAATATAGCTTTTTTTTATTCTATTTTTGCGAATGCTTCATTTGGCACGAAAAATATTGCTTTTGCATTAGAATGGGCTTTTTTTTTTTTTTCATTGGCATTCTTTTTATAATTATCTTTTTGATGAATGGAAAAATTTCACTTTAGGAAATCAACTTATAAATTTGAAACCAAAAATCTTACTTACATATTAAAATGAATTCTTTTTCAAAATGTAAGACTTTTTCTAAAGACATTGGTTGACTTAGCTAAATTAAAAAGAGCACGTATGATTAAGTGTGTTAAGAGCTTGTGGGAGTAAAAAGACACAAATTATTCATATAAGCTTTAGGTTTTCCAAATAAACCTTGCTTAAACAAATACACTTATATTTAACTACATCATTTCTTGTTCTTCACATTTTAAAATCCAAAGCAATAGGATTTGTGAAAGCTTGGCCCTACAAAAGGTAGGTTAAAGAACTAGCTAGGGCATTTTCACCCGGTCAAGTCAAAATTAACTCCTATTTCTCACCAACGGACTACCAAAAAGTGGTGTTTTTTCCAAACTAAGCTTCTTTTGAGCTTTTCTTGTAAGCAAAAATTTAAAATTTTTCACTTTTCCACAAAAAGGTAATTCAAAAAGATTCAAACAAGGTTGCGTGAAGTGCAAGTCAATATCGAAGATATCCTTCCCCAAACTAAAATGAAACTTTGTCCTCAAAGTTTAAAAATAAGGGTCAAAAGGAATCTTTAACAAAAATTCTAAGGACATGCCAAAAGAATAGATGTTAGTTCGATAAAGACAAGGATAAGAGATTTCCCACTTTATGAAGAGAAGATTGGAGACCATCAATGGAAATTGTGGGCATTGCTTTGTCCTTCCACAATTTTGAACCATGAAGCTTCCAAAATCCGGAAAACCTAGACAAAAATCACAAACAACCAACAAGAGACGAAAAAGAACAAGCTTCCTCTCTTCTTTTACATTGTTAGCTCAAAAACATCTCTAAAACGGCTTAGTTTTTGTTAACCGAGTACAAGCTATACTCGCCCCCGAATTGATTTGTCCTTGGGGAAGCAAAGAGAAAATAAAAAGAAAATAAAAAGAAAATAAAAGGATAAGCATGGGGTGCCTCCCACGAAGCGCTTGTTTATTATAGAGTCCCCTTCGCTTGACTCTTTCCCCAAACTAGGTTCATTATGGTGGGTAATAGTAAGGGTGAAGAAATTCTAAGAGGTGGAAACCTCCCCAAACTAGGGATGAAAGATATACCGTAGCATTTTTGATTCCGGGTTCAAAAAACTTTTTAGAAAAGATTTTCAATAAAGAAAATGTAAACCCGGAAAATGCTTTGGTAACATTAAAGTCCATTAAGGGTGGGTGGAGTGGGTCAAAAACATCAAGAGTTAAAGAACTCTTCCTTGTAAGCACATTATCAAAAATACCCGGTTTAAAAATCTTATCCTCATTGATTGTTGAGAATAAAATATCACTTATGTGAAAATCCAAATCATTTCCTTCCACATGACTTGACCCACCGGGTTCAAGTTCATCACTTAAACTCTGAAAAACATTTGAACTTGATTTGTCAAAAACTTTGGTTTTATCACTATCAACATTCATTCTTTCAAAATCCTCTCCATACAAAATTCTTTTCCACTCATCATTGTTAGAATCTATCTCAAAGAGATCATCATCACTATCAAAATCATCTTTTGGTAGAGACTCAATTGAGGGTTCAGAATTCACTTTCGGAGAAATTTGTTTAGATACCTCAATAGAAATGTTTTCCTCGTCATCTTCAAAAAGAGGGTTCAAATAACTCTTAAGAGTTTCCTTATGAAGAATTGACTCGTCATTTCTAGAGGGAAAGTCATCTTTTTTCTCAAAGAGGGGGTTTGAAAAAGTCTTAAAACTTTGAAAATCATCACAAGAAGGAAAATCACAATCTTTTCCAATTTTGGACTCTCTTGGGATTGGAATGAGAATCTCTTTGTTTAATTCTTTGTTTGGAACAAAATTAAGATCCTCATTCCCCATTTTGAAAGAGTCCTCAAAATTATTGTTTGGAAAAATGTGTGAAATTGCACTTATGGAAGCTTTTTTCGGAGAATGAATAACTCTTCCTTGGTTAGTGATTTTAAAATTATCTAAAAAACAAGCCTTTCTTCTAGCGACTGGGTCAGAAATTCCCTTAAGTTCTTCCTTTTGTTTAATAATGTCACCCAGAAGAGATTCAAACTCGTCAACAATAGCTAGATGGTGTGTAGAATCGTCATTACTCTCAGGTTTCACAAACATCATTTGACCCGTCATTCATAAAACATCCATCATATGGATTGACTCATTATCTTGACTACCATCCGGTTTAAAGACTATTCTTTCCAACCATCCCCATAGTCACATCTCTTTCCCCGTGAACATCCAATTAAAACCCGTGCGGTTCTTAAGAAAGGCCTACCAAGTATCAAAGGAACACGAGGGTCTGCAACAAAGTCTAAAATCACAAATCGACCGTTGAAGTAAAATTTTTCCGACCATTTACGAACACATTTTCGAGCTAACCCCAAGGGTTTAGAAATTGTTCGGTATCCGGCTAATTCTAGACCATTTCTAGAACTTGTAAGGTCAGAATCCGTTTCTTCCAAATAGAAAGGGCATGAGATTGGATACACGTCCACCTAGATCGCTAGTGCCAAGTAATTATCAAACTCCCCAAAAATCACAAGGAATGAGAAAACGTCCGGGTCACCAAGCTTTATCGGGAGCTTTTTTTGAGATGACCGAGCAAGAGCAATTATAGCAAGTATATCATTGGTATGTCTTGCCATCTCGATCAACTTTTCTTTAGTTTAGACAGCCTAAGCTTTTTCACATCTATTTCTGAGACTTAGGCAATTAAAATCAAAAGCATCTGCCAAAGTGAGTCTACATGACCATCTTTTGAACATTTCCCAAAACATTTGTATGTTGCCTTTATCATTTTTCACCTCTCTTTTCATACTTCTACCCTAGAAGGTAAATGGAAGTTGTAGTCTGCTTTAGAAATTCTTTTTGAGGTGAAATTATCAACTTAGCAAAAGAAGGCTCAGGAGAAAATGGACTGCTCACCGTTTAACCGGATCTTGAGATTTTTGGATAACCGGAGGTTGGATGTCTTTGGTGCTCGGTAGCACCTTATCCTTGGTCACCTCGGTTTCCTTCTCAGTCAAAGGTTCATTCTCATCATAAAGAGGAGGTGGAATTGGTGGCACCGGTGTGTAAGAAAGTCCGCGAAGGGTCGAGTCGTAATGGCTCAAGCTTCACACCTTGGTATTGTGATGGTATTACTTGGTAAGTCCTAAACTTGATGGTTATTGTTATTTCCCATTTGATTTTGAAACATTTTAAGCATCATATTTTGTAAAATTCCTTTTGTTCATTATGAAAGATCTTGTTGTTCCTTTTGAGAATCATTCAAATTCTTTTGCCAAGTTATTACCAAGGTAGCAACATTCGCTGAGTTGTATATGCCTCAAACCTTGAGTAAGTAACCGGAGCTTGTGTAACTCGGTGACTGATAAGCTTGAAGCTGTTGAGATAAGTCCCTCGAGTTAGCTCCAAGGTTAACTTGACTTGTTTGGTTCTACATTCCTATTCCCATTATACCCTTGATGTGCATTATATCCTTGTTAGGTCTAGAAGCTTGTGGGTATAGGTTATTAAAGCGCAGGGTGTCTCATTTGGTTTGCCAATTTGGGATAACGTTACCCGAATTCCATTTTGAACAAACATTACCAACCGAATCGGTTTGATTTGAAATTGTTGGAAAATTAATCATGAAAAACCGAGGTGGTGGTACTCATACTACCTCTGAGTCATATGGGCACACATTAAAAACTATGATTGTTACTCACAATGGTACATCTTTCCTCAACTGCTTTGACGGATTATGTGTGTGCGAGTCGTAGTAACAACTAAAGCTTCTATTTCATTCATTGTTCATCTTGATAGACAATCTTTTAACTTCGAGAGAAGCGGCTTATTTGTATGCAATTTCGAAAGAATTATTGGAAGAAGAATTAGAAAGAGGAGCATCCGTGCTCACTCTTGAATTATTAGCACGACTTCTAGAATAACGAACTTTTGACTTGTGATTGCAGTTTTACGTACCTATAAAATATATAATAATAATACTACTTAGGTAAATTCCAACTATTCACCTTTAACCAAGGTAAAAAGTTAAGACTTACAAAAATAATATAATATATATAATATACGTATGTTTGACCGGGTAAGTATGATCACCCGGGTCGTTTCCCCAACGACTAGTGAAATTGAAACCACGTTTTAGGTTCGGATCCTGATTTGAATGGAACAAAGATATTTTGGATAAGCTATTACTACGAAATTAAGAAGCAACAAATAATGACAATTAAGCAAGTAAACAAATTTTAAATCCTAAAAATGTAAACTAAAATTTTACTAGATAAAGAAAAATTGCCGAAGATTATTAAAAACAAAAGCCCTAATTTTTATCTTTTTATAAAAGTTTAATTAAACTAATTAAAACCTAACCCTAACTATTAATTAAATCTTAATAAACTAATTAAAAACTTAACTATTGGACTAATGGAGCAAAAACCTAAGAAACTAACGGGGAAACTAATAAACTAACGGAGGGACTAACTGAAAAACAATTAAACTTCAAAAAGTTATCACTTTCTACCCTGAGAATCTATCCCACAACAAACTAAGCCCGATAAGTGAAATTTGAAAAGTGTTTAAAATGAAAAACTCAATGAATCGAAGTTGTAGCGGGATCTAGGGAAACGAAAAATAGTAAAAGCGCTACTTGGGCTGAAACTCACAAAGTAGAGCTCCATAAGAGCTTATCTTTAAGCTGTTACAGAAAGGAGGGCTTTTCCCTTGTTTTTAGAAAATAAGCTATAAAAAACCTCAAATCTATAACAAAATGAAAAAGGAAAGTATTTCTAAAGAGCATATGATAATCTTAATCTATAAGTGAAAAGAAACTAAAAGCTTAAACTAATTTTCTTATGCACTGAAATTGATCATCGAAGTAAGCAAACCAGGAAAATAGGGCAAAAGAAAACTCAAGATCCAAGCAAGATAAAAACTTTATAAAGCTAAATTAGACTCTAGAACTTTAAGGACTTATAAAACTAATTATAATCTATCTAGTTAAGCTAGAAAATCTAGATCCATAAGCTAAATTAACAAATTTAAATCCTAAAGTTTCTAAGTACTGTTTTTGGAGTTTTCAGGTTTTTATGACTTTTGACAGCAAAATTTAAACTAAGAAATAAGCCCCTAGAAAACTGTGCGCAATAAAGACTTAAAATGAATAAGCTCTATGAAAACTTAAATCTACTTGCAATAAAGTAATAAGCTAAATCTTAAAATTACTGTTTTAAATCAAGCTGAGAACTCAGCAGTACTAACTGAGGTTAGTACTGCTAGTGTAAAGTTCAGCAGTATTTTCAAGTGAAAGTACTGCTAGTGTAATTTTGACTTTTGAAAACTAAATAAGCAATGAAATAAAATAAGCTAGAAAATGAAAACTAAATCTAAATAAGCTTAAACTAAACTTAATTCTACTGAGATTTAAGCTAACAGTACTAACTTGTGAAAGCAGTACTAACTTGGAAGTTAGTACTGGTAGTGCAAAAGGCTCAGCAGTATTAACTTATGTTAATACTGCTAGTGCAAATTTAGAGTGCACTAAACCAAACACCCCTTTATCATTTTGACAGGATTGTATAAAAGCTTTTTATGAGAGCAATTTAATGAACAAGTTCTAAATACCAGATAAAAACTAGCTTAAAACAAACTCGATGATCATGATTTAAACAACTGAAATAACCTTAATCTGAGATCTACACAATTTAACTACTTATTTTTATGAGTTTTTATGACAGAAATGAGTAACTAATGATCTATAACTATGGAAGCAAAAACAGATTAAAACAAACAACTAATAAGTACTAGAAGAGACATTTAAACACTAATAAGCAAAGAGAATAAGCAAATAAGCAAATCTAAACATAGCAAGCAAATCACATCACAAATTAAAACTAGAATTAAAGGTAAATGGAAGAGAACTTACAAACTCCCTCTAGCTTACACAAAGTGACAATAAGCAGCGTACCAACTCTCCTAGCTTATGAGTAATCCAAGGTATAAGTACCTTAGAGATCACTTCCAAGGTAAGATCCCCTTCCAAAAGCTTAGATACAATAAGATCCATAATAGGTTTAACTGATTTAAGGTTTAGATAAGTGTTTGATACTTGAATTCAAACAGCTCTATGTCCAACTTATAGGACTGAAAGTTGCTTATGGAGTAGCTTGTATTGAGTACAATTTTAGCTTATTAAGATGCTTAAAGGTGAAAATAAAGAAGAGATTATAACAATTTAAAACTGAATTTTCATTATCAAAACTGAATTACATTACTAGAAAAGGAAATTACAAGAACATTTAAGTAAAAATACGAATTTAAGCTAAAAATTATATAAAAACTAGAATCGACTTCTAAAAAAAAACTAGATCATGTGTGTGAGAGAAGTGAGGTCTTTTTATAGTGCCCAGCTGAAGCTTCTAGGACCTCTAGCCCTGCTCTCCAATCTTCAATCTCTGCCATTCATTTAATCAATCATTTGATCATCAATTGTGGCCGTTTGATCAAGATGTGGACACCTGAGGATTGCCAGGCTGGCATTCTTTGATGTGACGTTTGTGTTAGTTTTGTGAGTGATTTAGCACAAAAACCCACATAAACTTGTGCTTCTTTACTTGATGATGTGGTTCTTCTTTAATGAATCCTTTGATTAAAGACTGATTTGACCCTGGGTTTGTGATGTAGACCTCTTGAATTGACTTAATCACCCTCTAATTTTGTATGCCCTTGTTTTTTGACGTGGAGTGGTGAAATGGGTGGAGACGGATGGATAGTAAAAAGGGATCCCTCTCCCTTTCTTGATAGTTAAAACTGTTGAACTTTGGGAGGATTGCACTTTGGTCCTGTCTTTCTTTTCATTCTTGCAAGTTATAAATAACTTTTGGAAAGTTGCAAGAAAGGCCCTTGGTATATGAAAGTTGCTAAGGCTTTGGGTTCTTTATATGGGTGCGTTCGTCTTTGTACTCTTTTGATTCTCGTGTCCGTGTTTGCTCTCTTTTGACTGTTTTCTTGTGATTTTTGACTTATCACGTACCTGCACACACAAAAACACAAATCAAGCATATTGTTTGCCATTTTTTGGTCTGATTTTGGGTTTAATTGGTTATTTTAGGTACAAACGATATGTTGTATTTTACACATAACAACTGCTTTCAATAAATCGCTAAACCCTTCGTGAGGAGCAAAATCTTGTTAAGAAATTGCCCCCTGCTGCAGAATCAAGGCATCTTGAATCGTTTGAATTCAAAGAATTGTAAAAAGTATCGAGTTGGTGAAGTTCTGAAAAGCCATGGTGAGGACATTGACGAAGGAGTCCTTTAAAACGTTCCCATGCTTCATTAAAGGCTTCGTTTGGCTTTTGGTAAAAGGTTATGATCTCATTCCGATAGTAAGTGGTTTTTGAAGTGTAAGTATTGGTTTATGATTTTGACACAAGTCGTCCCATGTGCAAATTGATCTAGGAGGTTCCTTGTCTAACCAATCTCGGGCTTCACCGTCTAGAGAAAAAGGGAAAAGCAAAAGCTTAACCGAAGTGTTCGGAACTTCTGGATGTCTAAACGTTGAAGTGACCTTGTTAAAAAATCAAAGGTGATTGTGAGGATCTTGTCAATTTCATACGTATAAGAGTACATCCATGACAATACGGACCATCGACCGGGGT
Organism: Tanacetum coccineum; assembly: GCA_026074375.1. Classification (NCBI taxonomy): domain Eukaryota; kingdom Viridiplantae; phylum Streptophyta; class Magnoliopsida; order Asterales; family Asteraceae; genus Tanacetum; species Tanacetum coccineum. The sequence goes on from BQNB010060411.1 coordinate 34,383, forward strand.
TCCACACACCGCACAATGCTGAGAAGAGTCGGGCACGATTATCTGGTCATTGAGATTTCCTATCGAACAACATTCTTTAGTGTACCAACTTCCACAAGTTGAACACTCTTTGATTGCATAACGGGATTTTGAACGATTAGGCGCCATAAGAATTAAACTTTATTGAGGATAAAGAAAATGAGAATTAAACGAATAAGAGGAATAAGAAGAATATTTTTAGCTTTTCCGAATAATACATAAAAGAATTTGAGATTGAGAAGATTATTTTTGGGGGAAATTAATTTTTTAGTTTTTATTAAGAACAAAAATATTTTTTGGTAATCGTTTATTACAAGCTTCACGATAAGTCTCTAAGAGTACGCACAAGTGAGCGGAAAAGCTTAGCGAGCCGCAATGACTACTTAGAGAGTAGCTATCACTTTTCCTTAAACTCACCTTATAGTTTGTAAACTTAAAGGTCCGTCGTACCTCGCAAGTACTTCACGATTTGTTTTGTTGTTTATTGGAATGGTTTAAGATGGATAGCTAGTATCCAAATGTTTATTATTATTATTTTTTTTTACTTAATTCGATAGGAATCGAATTAATGAAACTTTTTATATTTTTATAGAGAAATAGCAAAATAACTTCCAATGGAAGGATCTTCGAAACTCTACTTCAACGAATATTCTTCAACAATCGTTCACGACTTCCCCGGCAACGGCGCCAAAATTTGGTTGTAGAAAAACAAATTCAATATATAGTATTAATCCCGTAAGAATTCTTTCCAAAATACTTCTCAACCAAGAGAAATATAAGGTAGAAATCTCACAAAATAAAACACAATTTGTATATTTTTATCCGGGAAGTACTTTTCCTCGGGTCGTGTCCCAACGAAATCGTGAATTGAGAATTTAGGAATAATTCGGATTCGAGTTAAGAATGGTAAAAGACTTTTGAATTGTTGATTACACTACAAAGTTTAATAGCACAAACTAAAAACAATAAAATAGCACGAAATTTAAATGCACAAAACGTAATAATGCGAGCTAAAACTGAAATTTAAAATCTAAGGCACAACTTTTAACAAATTTTATACCTAAAAATCACAAATTTAAAATGAAAATTTTAGGAAAAAGAATTAGAATTTTTTATGTATTTTTGAATTTTTTATGAATTTTCTAAGATTTAATGAATTATCAAAAATAAACTTTTTCTAAAAATTAACACTAAAATTTTTCTTTTATTTTTCAAAAATACTAGATTTAAAATGAAAATTAATGCAAAAAGAATTTTAATTTTTCAACTATTTTTCTATTTTTTATGATTTATCTAAGAAAAAGTAATTATCTAAATTCTATTTTAATTTCTAGAAAATACAAAATTAATGAGAAAAATATAGAAAAATGGTTTTAAGATGCTAAATTGGTGCAGAAACTCAATGGAATGAAAAGCCCTAATTTTTATGCCCTAATTGTGCCCTAATTTTATCAATTAAAACTAAGAACCCTAAATAATAAAACTAATTACTAAAAATTAAAATCTATTTATTTTCCTAGAAAGAACAGGGTAGAAACTGTCAAATAGAAAAGTAAAGGGTAGGCGGGGTAATTAGGAAAATTTACACTAAAGAGAAAACGGGTAACCTTGAACTTTTAGAAAAGAACAAAACAGACCCTAGCTTATTTACTATTTTTGGCTTATTAAATTTTGAGAATCAGCAAAAACTTAAAACTACAAAGTTGCTTATTAGCTTAATGCTAACAACTTTAATAAAAGCTCTTTCTACTTTTATCCACAGAATAAGCTAGAAAATAAGCCACTAGTTTCTGTTTACAGAAAGTATGTATTTAAAGAGTATTTTGGATTTTGGCTTATTATGAGCTTAATATTTGATGAAAATTAAAACTAAAAGAAACTTATTCTAGTTTAAGATGTGTATTAAGTGGATTTTCACTAAAATTACTCTATGCTTAACAAATTTAGGAAGAAAATTAGAATGAAAAAGGTACAAGTTTTAATGAAACAGTTTTTAGCTTTTTTCACATAAGCTAAACAGCTTATGTTTAAGCTCTAGATGCTGAAATTTTGGAATTAAGCCAAACTAACTATCTATAATCTACCTAGGTACAAGGATTTTTCAAAGTTTTATCAAAGAAATGAAAAATTCAAAGTTTGAAATGAAAAATCTATACTGATATGGAGTGTTTTGCTGGTGCACTTGGCATATTCACTAGTGCAATGCAGGCTAAGTTCTAAAGTTATAACTTTTTAAAACTAATTACTCTTTATATCTAAACCTGCTTTGGACAATGATTAATATTGGAAGGCTAGAAAAACTCCTTAAAGCTTGAACTAATTTGCTACTAAATTGCCCTGGTGCAAAGGATGAGTTATTAAACTCTAATCTTTTGAATTCTAAAATCTAACTTCTCAAAACTGTTTAAAACTTTGTTATTTAACCTAACTCAACTAATTGACAAGTTTTGACAAAGTATGGTTGACTTTAAGAGTCAAAGTAAGCATAATCCAAACACTCCTTCATCTATAAGCTGTCACACTAATTGAGCTTAA